>PVIY010031494.1:0-29902 GCA_004026745.1 Myrmecophaga tridactyla | reverse complement strand
TAAGGGAAAATCTTCCCAAGCCAGCTGCGGGGGTAGGTGGAGTCATGACCAAGCACATTCACCCATTCGCTGTCACAATTTCTCCTTTGTGTGTGTGTGTGTGTGTATGTGTGTGTGTGTGTGTGCCCAGGGCCTTCCTATGCAGGGTAGAGGACCCCATGATCACTGTCCCCATCATTTTTCTATTGTGTCTCTCATTGTTGCAGGAGCTGGGGCGACCTCAGCGTCTCCTACTCCGCCACCAGGAGAGCCATTTTCTCTCTGGTACTAAGTTTTGAAATCAGTAAACGTGAGTCATCCAACATTGTTCTCATTTTTAAGAATTGTTTTGGCTATTTGGGGTCCCTTGCAGTTTCATGGGAATTTGAGAATCAGCTTTTCCATCTCTGGAAAAAGAAAAAAAAGCTGGTGGAATTTTGATTGGTAGTGCACTGAATCTGGATATCACTTTGAGTAGCACTGATCTATAAACAATCAGCAGTGTTTTATGGTTTTCGGTACACAAATCTTCACACATCCTAAGTTAAATTTATTCCAAGGTATATTATCCCTTTAGATACTATTATAAATGGAGTTATGTTCTTACTTTTCTCTTCTGTTGCTCATTGTTAGTGCATAGAAATGCAACTGAATTCTCTGTGTTGATCTTGTACCTTGTCACTTGGCTGAATTTATTTATCAGCTCTAGTAGTTTTCTTGTAGATTATTTTGAATTTTCCTTATATAAGATCCGGTTGTCTGCAAATATAGTTTTATCTTTTCCTTTCCAAACTGGATACCTTTTGTTTCCTATTCTTGCCTAATTGTTCTGGCCACAACTTCTAACTCAATATTGAATAGCAGGGGTGAAAGTGGGCATGCTTGTCCCTTCCTGATCTTAAGGGGAAAGCTTTCAGTGGTGGGTGTTTAGTGGTGGGTTTTTCATAAATGCCCTTTATAATACTTAGAAAGACCCCTTCAATTCCCTGTTTGCTGGGTATTCTTATCAATACAGGGTGCTGGGTTTTGTAAAATACATTTTTCACATCTATTGAGATCATCATATGGGTCAGTTTCCTTCTTTATACTTATGTGGCATATTAATTGATTTTCATATGCCAAATCACCCTTGCATTCCTTGGATAAATCCCATGTAGTCATGGTGTATAGTCTTTTTAATGTGCTGTTGGATTTGGTTTCCTAATATTTTCTTAAGGATTTCTGCATCCATATTCATAAGGCAAATTGGTCAGTAATTTTCTTGTGATATCTATCAAGCTTTCGTATTCATGTGATGTTGACCTTACAGAATGCGTTAGGAAATGTTCCCTCCTTTTGAATTCTTCGGAAGAATCTGAGAAGGACTGGTGTTAATTTTCTTCAAATGTTTGGTAAAATCCACCAGTGAAGCCATCTAGTCCTGGACTTCTCTTTAGCGAAAGGTTTTTGATTACAGATTTAATCTCTATACTTGTTATAGGTTTATTTCTTCTGGCTTAAGTTTGAGTCATTTGTGTGTTCCTAAGAATTTTTGCATTTTGTTTGGATTATTTGTCAGTATTCACAGTATTCTCTCATAACTATTCTTTCTCTAAGGTCCATAGTAATGTCACTATTTTAATTTCTGCTATTATTTGTATCTTTTCTCTCTGTCACCCTAGTTAAAGGTTTGTTAATTTTACAACTTATTTTCAAAGAAACAACTTTTAGCTTTATTCATTCTCTCAATTGTTTCTCAATGCTTTATTTCATTTACCTTCACTCCAGTCTTAATTATTTCCTGCCATCTGCTAACTTTGGGCTTATTTCTCTCTTCTTTCTGGTGTTTCTTAGGATATGAGGTTAGGTTACTGATCTGAAATCCTTCTTCTTTTCTTATATAAGTTTTGGCATGTTGTATCTTAGCTTTTATTCATCTCTAGGTATTTTCTAATTTCTCTTGGGATTTCTTCTTTAATCTACTGTCTTCTGAAGAGTGTGCTGTTTAATTTCCACATATTTATACATTTCCCAGTTTTCCTTCTATTATTAATTCTAGCTTTATTCCATTGTGGTCAGAGAAGATATCTTATATGATCTCTATATTTTTGAATTTGAGACTTCTCTTGTGCCCTAGCATATGCTCTACCCTGGAGAATGATCTATGCGCATATGAAAGCCCTAATATGCTCTATCCTGGAGAATTATCTATGCTGCATGTGAAAAAACAATGTGTTGTTGGGTGAAATATTCTATATGTATCTGTTAAAACTAGTTGATCTGTTGGGTTATTCAAGTCCCCTACTTCTTCCCTGATATTCTGTCTAGATGTTGTATCCAATATTGATAATGGTCTCTTGAAATCTCCAAATATTATTGGAGAACTGACTATTTCTCTTGTCAATTCTATCAATATTTCCTTCATACTCATTTTGGGCCTCTATTGTTAGGCATATATAAACATATATTTATAATTGTTTATGTTCAACTGACTCTATTATCAATATAAAATGTCCTCATGCATCCCTTGTACAGTTTTTGACTTAGAGTTTATTTTTGTTTGATATTAGAATACCCACCCAGCTGTCCTTGGATTCCTATTTGCATGGGATATTTTTCCCTATCCTTTCTTAAACCTCTTTGTCTGCTGTGAACTGCCAACAGTTGGAGTGTACTTCTTAATGCATTGTGTGCCCAGGAACAACGGTTTAAGATTGCTTTTAACGATTTGAATTTTAAACTACATAAAAAGTAAAAGATGGCAGCACAAATGAAAAATGCAGTAACACTGTCATTTATAATTACTGATTTAGTTCTAGTTTGCTAGCTGCCGGAATGCAATATACCAGAAATGGAATGGTTTTTAAAAAGGGGAATTTAATAAGTTGCTAGTTTATAATTCTAAGGCCAAGAAAATGTCCCAGTTAAAGCAAATCTGTAGAAATGTCCAATCTAAGGCATTCAAGGAAAGACACCTTGGTTAAAGAAGGCTGATGAAGTTCAGGGTTTCTCTCTCAAGTGAGAAGGCACATGGCAAACACAGTCAGGGCTTCTCTCTCAGCTGGAAGGGCACATGGCGAACACGGCATCATCTGCTAGCTTTCTCTCCTGGTCTTCCAGTTTCATGAAGCTCCCTGGGAGGTGTTTTCTTTCTCCATCTCCAAAGGTCACTGGCTCGTGGACTCTCTGCTTCGTGGTGTTACAACATTCTCTGCTCTCTCTGAATCTCTTATTCTCCAAAATGTATGCTCTTTTATAGGACTCCAGAAACTTATCAAGACCCACCCAAATGGATGGAGACATGTCGTCACCTAATCCAGCTTAACAACCACTCTTGATTAAATCACATCTCCAGGGAGATGATCTGACTACAGTTTCAAACATACAGTATTGAATAGGGATTATTCTGCTTTTATGAAATGGGATTTAGATTAAAACATGGCTTTTCTAGGGGACATAAATCATTTCAAACCAGCACAAGTACCTAGACTGGAGGTCTTTATTTCCTCATACAACTTTGAGTTACTGTCTGGTGTCCTTTCCCTTCAACATGAAGGAATGCCTTTAGCAGTTCTTGGAAGACACGTCTATTGGTAATAAATTCAGTTTTTGTTCACCTGGTAATGTCTTAATTTTCCCCTCATTTTGAATAACAGATGTGCCAGATATATTAGTCTTCTGCAATTTTTTTCTTTCAGAACTTGAATATGTTTTCCTCCTTGCCTGGATTTTTAATGAGAAATTGGATGCTAATCATATTAAATATTCCTTGTGTGAGGTGCTTCATTTCTCTCTTGCTGTTTTCAAGGTTCTCTCTTTGTCTTTAGCATCACCAATTTGATTATAATGTGTCTCAGTGTGGATATCTTTGGTTTAATCCTGCTTGTAGTTCACTGAGCTTTCTGTATTTGGGTATTCATATATTTCATCAGATTTGTTAAGTTTTTCGTCATTATTTTTTCAAATATTCTTCTTTCCCTTTCTTTCTCTCCTGCTTCAAGAGGACTCCTATGATGCAGACATTAGTGCACCTGATCATGTCCCACAGGTTTCTCATACTCTGTACATTTTGTCTCACCATTTTTTCCTTTCTGCTCCTCCAATTCCAATAGTCTTATCTTCGAACTCACTGTCCTTTTCTTATGCCTGCTCCAATCTGCTTTGAACCCCTTATTCAATTTTAGATATCAGTTATTGTTCTTTGCAGCTCCAGAATTACCCTTTGGATCCTCTTTATAATTCCTAGCTCATTACTAAAATTCTCATTTCATTCATATACTGCTTTCTTGATTTCCTTTAATTATTTGTCTGTATTTTCCTTTAGTTCACTAATCCTATTTAAGAGAGGTGCTCTAAGATATATGATTGGTGATTCTAGCAACTGGATTTCATCCTGAATAGTTCTGTTGAAATCACTTTTCCTGTGACTGAGACAAACTTTGCTGTCTCTTTGTATGTTCTGTAATTTTTTTGTTGAGAATTACACATTCTGAGTAATATGTTATGCTCGTTCCGGAAATCTAACTCTTAACATTCCTCGGACCATCAGAACAAGGAAAAGAAAAAAGAAAAATAAATGAGAGAGAGAGGAAAAGGGGAAAAATGCTAATGAACAAACAAAGCTTCAAGAAAAAAAAATAAACCCACAAAACACAAAAGGTGTCCTGCTTCCAAGTCACTCAGTAGACACAGATGAGAAGCTGGAAGCCACTGCTATAGGAGCTGAAATTGAGCCACTGGTACTCTCAGGGATCTTTCAGACTAAAAACAAACAAATTCAAAAAGGCAAAGAAAACCAACCAAAAAAAAAAAAAAACCCTCACGAGAGTACACTGGCTCCTATATCTGGGTGGATGCTAGTGGAAGACCAGAAGCTGCTGCTGCTGCTGAGAAGCCTGAAACTGAGCCAGCATCAGCACTGAGCCCTCATGGATTCACAAGACTAAGAAACACCCATATACAAAAGAAGAAAAAACAACAACAACGACGGTTCACTGGCAGCAATCAGGAGAAAAACAGAGCAAAAAATAAGATGAGAGATGTAAATCCTAACATTATCAATAATTATAGTAAGTGAAATAGTTTAAATATACCAATTAAAAGAAACTGGAAGAGCAGGTAAAAATACATGACATATGTATATATGCTATCTCCAAGAAATTCATTTAAATATAACCAAAAAGTAGGTTGAAAGTAAAAGGAGAAAGGGCGGCTGCCGTGGCTCAGCAGGCAGAGCTCCGACCTGCCGTGCTGGAGGTCTGGAGTTTGATCCCTGGTGCCTCCTGCCCATATGCAAATTAAAAAAAAAAAAAAAGAAAGTAAAAGGAGAGAAAAAAATATAAACGCAAATATGTATCAAAAAAGTAGGAATGGCTATATCAATATCATATAAAGCAGACTTAAGAGGAAAGGAAATTTCCATGGATATTAGTCAACTATAAAATGGTCAATCCACCAGGAAGATATAGCAATCCTAAATGTGTGTGCAACAAACCACAAAGATGCAATATAGTCAAGTAAAAGCTAATGGAACTAGAAGAAAGAAACTAATCTATAGTTGTAATTGAAGACTTCCATATTCTCTCTCAATACTTGGAACAATTAGACAGAAAATTAGCAAATTTATAGAATAACTCAACAACATCATCAACCAACAGAAACTAATTGACATAAACATAATACTGAATGTTTTAGCTGCCAAAGCTGCCAGAATGTAACGTACGAGAAATGGAACTGCTTTTATAAAGGGGATTTATAAAGTTGCAAGTTTACAGTTCTAAGGCTGTGAAAATGTTCAAATTAAGGCACAAACAAGAGGTTACCTTCACTCAGGAAAGAATGATGCCATCTGTGGGCCTTCACTTAGTTCCTCCAGGACAAAACCCTGGGTTCTGACTTCCTTAGCATCTCCTGGGAAGGCACATGGCAACATCTCTTGGGCTCTGCCTGTGTCTAGGTCTGCTCTATCAGCACTCCAAGCATCTCCAAACATCTGAGTTTCTGTCAGCTGTGAAGCAACTAGTCTCTAAACATCTACATTTGAGGTTTCTCCAAAATGTTTCCCCTTTTAAAGGACTCTTGTAAATTAATCAAGACCCACCTGGAATGGGTAGAGTTATATCTCCATCTAATCTAAAGGCCACACCCACAACTGGGCACACCACATCTCTGCGGAGATAATCTAATCAAAAGTTCCACACTGCAATTTTAATCAGGATTAAAATAAATCTTGCCCCTACAAGATGGATCAGGATTAAAACATGGCATTTCTGAGGTCATAATAAGTTTAAATCGGCATACTGAGCAACCAGCAAAAGCACATGGAACATTTATATTTTTTATCAAGATACACCATGGCTTGGTGCCTAAAACAGATCTCAACAAATTCAAAAGAACTGAAATCAGAGTCTTCTCTGATCACAATGGAACTGAACTAAAAATTAACACAATTCTAATTAAACCATGAGTCAATGAAGAGTGTCAAGAAAATGTTTAAAAATATGTTCCTATGTTGGGCAGATAATTAAAAAGTATTGGCAAAGTCCCTTGAGAGAATGGAGAAAAAAAATGGAACTATTAAACTTTCCCAGCAGGGAAATCACTGATACTATCTTAAACATTAGGGACTCCCAAGTCAATAGACCAAGCCCTTGATCTTGAGGTTTGCTCTTATGCAACTTACTTCTGTAATGGAGAAGCTAAGCCTACCTATAGTTTGGCCTAAGAGTCACTCCCAGAAAACCTCTTTGGCTGCTCAGATGTGGCCTTTCTCTCTCTCTAAGCCCAACTCTGCAAGGAAAATAATTACTCTTCCCCCTATGTGGGACATGACATGCAGGGGTGAAAGTTTCCCTGGCAATGTGGGACATGGCTCCTGGGAATAAGCCTGGCCCTGGCGCCGTAGGATCGATAACACCTTCCTAACCAAAACGGGGATAAGAAATGTAACAAAATAAGGTTATCAGCGGCTAAGAGAGTTCAAATAGAGTCAAAAGGCTATTCTGGAGGCTACTTTTTGCAAGTTTCAGCTAGATATTGGTAACTGCCACAATTTGACAAGACCCAACCACCACCACTTCTGCTAACCCTAAAGAACACCTAGGGCTTATCTGAGATTCTACAAAAGTTTCATGCACTAAGATTACTTTTCAGAAGCCTACAACCTCCAGAAGGTTCTTAGACCAGAGAAGTTCTGAAATGCAGAGGGGCCAGCCTCTCTAGAACATGAACTAGTTCCATCTCCCTATCCCATATTGCTGACACCCCTTTCCAACATGAAAAAGTTAGAATGGGCATAGCCCAAATACCTCTAAAGATTGTGAAAAGGATCAAAGCAGGAGTTATACAGAGAAGACAAGATTTAACAAATGAGTATAACTGCTGAATCATCATATCGATATTTCTTTAGTCTCCAGTATCTTGAAGCAGCTAGAAGGAAGAACCTGAAATTATGGCACTGTAACAGATACCAAATTTTGAAATCTGTTCTATAACTACTTATTACAATGTACGTTGAAATTTATTACTATTTTCAATATACGTTAAATTTCACAATAAAAAATGTTTAAAAACTATGTTGAACTGAATAAAAATGAAAAAGCATTAAGGCAAAATTGGTGGGAAGTGGCAAAATCAGTGTTGACAGGCAAATCTATAGGACTAAAGGCTTATTTTAGAAAAGAAAAAAATTCTCAAATCAATAATCTAAGCTCCCAACTCAAGAAACTATAAAGAGAAGAAAAAATGAAAGCCAAAGCAAGCAGAAGGAAATAAATGATAAAGAGGAGAAATCAGTGAAATTGAAAAATGAATATTAGAGAAAAATCTATGAAACAAAAAGCTGGTTCTAGGGAAAGGTCAATAAAATTGAAAAACACCTAGAAAGACTGATCAAGAAAAAAAAAGAAACGAGACAAATCACCGATATGAGGAATTAAACAGGAGGTACCACTATATACCCTACCAACATCAAAAAGAAAGCATGGGAGTACTATGAACAAACCACACACATAAATTTGAAGATGGAGATGAAATGGGCCAATTCCTCAAAAAAGTATAGACTACCACAACTTTTTCAATATGAAACAGAATTGAAAGAGCCCTATAACTACTAAGGAAACTGAATTTGTAATTTTAAAACTTGCAAAAAATAAATCTCTGAGCCTAGATGGTTTATCTGCAGAATTCTATCAAATGTTTATAGGAGTAACATCAACTCTACACAAACTTTCACAGAAAACGGAGAAGGAGAGAACATTTCCCAATTCATTATTTGAGGTCAGTAATACTCTGATACAAAAATCAAACAAAGAAAAAACAAAACAAAAATGAATAAAGACATTATAGGAAAAGGAAGCACAAATTATACATAATCCCTTCTGGAATAATGAATATAAAGGAACACATTCTAACTAATTTTATAAGGCCAACATTACCATGACACCAAAACCAAAAGCAGTACAAAAAATATATATATCATTTGATCTGACAGATCAACATACCCATTAACATGATGCAAAAACCCTTAACAAAGTATTCGCAAATACAATTCAACAACATATAAAAAGAATTAAAGGGTGGGCAATGGTGGCTCAGTGGCAGAATTTTCACCTGCCATGCCAGGGACCTCGATTCTATTCCCAGAGCCTGCCCATGTTAAAAAAAAAAAAGAAAAGAAAAGAAAAAAATCACCTGATCATGTAAACTGATATGCAAAAACATTTGACAGAATTCAACATCTACTCAGGATGAAACTTCAAAACCTTGCTAGAGAGGGCAGTGCTTGGACAAGAAGCACTGGCAGCCCATGGGAATCCATGAGGGGTGCAGACCCTTAGAGCCCATCTGTAGTAGTTAGGTTCAGGTGTCGACTTGACCAGGTGATGGTGCCCAGGTGTTGTGTTGCTATGCATTTAAATCATCAGCATGTGAATTTCACCTATGGTTGATTACATCTAAAGTCTGCTAAGGGGAGTGCCTTCCACAATGAGTGAGGCTTAAAAGAGGGAGGTCAAAAGAGAGCTCAGCAGCTCAGGCCCAGATGTTTGAAGATTCAAAAAGGAATCTCCCTGGGGAAAGCTGTTTGAATCCAAGAGCCAGGAGGGAAGGCCAGGAGATGTTGCCACATGCCTTCTCATTTGACAGAGAAAGCCAGAGAAAAGCCAGCTGCCTTTCCTCTGAAGAACTGTAAATTGTAACTAAATAAATCCTCTTATTAAAAAGCCAGTCCATTTCTGGAATATTGCATTCCAGTAGCCTTAGCAAACTAATACAGATTTTGGTACCAGAGAAGTGGGGTGCTGCTATGTTTGCAAATACTAAACATGTTGGAATGGCTTTTAATAAGGGAAAGCTAAGTCAGGACCCACAGAAGCTTAGAGAGGAAGCCACTGGAATCAAAAGCTGGAGGCAATGGAAGTGGGAACAAGGACCAGCAGACACCAACCTCATGACTTCCCATTCGACAGACATCGTCCTTTCTTGAGTCAGGGTATCTTTCTCTGGATGCCTTAGTCTGGACATTTTTATGCCCTTAGAATTGCAGACTTGTAACTTAATAGATGCCCTTTATAAAAGTCAACCCATTTCTGGTATATTGCATTCTGGCAGCATTAGCAAACTAAAATACCACCCAACTGCAAATCTATCACAAATTTTCTCAAACAGCAAGAATGAGAAAATCAAGAATCAGGAAATCTTTATGACAGAGGAAATAAATTTTACCTGTCAACCATATAAACCATGTTTCAAATTTCCCTTAGTTCTGTCTGTCATGAAGATCAGAGACAATTTTACAGTTCAAAATTCATAACTGTGGGAGACCATACAACTTGCATATATCTATATTCCAAACTTGACTTGGAGTTTCTTCTTTATTTTCTCTGATCTCAGTTTTTATTTATTTATTCTTGTCTCTTACTATAATGTTATTAAAGATCTCTTAAAATCTACTGGTAAACAAAGAAAGCACAAATACATAAACAACTCACCAAGGACTTGGTCATTTCTGGCTCTTCTTAAAGAGAAGAGATCTGAAAAAACAGATCAGCAGGGGTACAAATGAGAGAAGGAAATGCACAAATGCCACACACTGAAATGTATATCACTTAGGGCCATTGCACCTCTAATCCAAAAGTTCATTTCTAGATTGTATCATAAAAAAATCCTCACAGATTGCACAAAGATTTAAATGCAGTTTTACCACAGCATGGCTAATAACAAAAGACTAAAAACACCCTGATATCCAATAATTATGAACTGCTTAAATAATTTATAAGCTATCCAAATGGCATAACATTAAAACTATAGAATGTTAAAATACTACAGAAAAATATTTATGTTAAAATGTCAAGTAAACATAAAGATACCAAAAAGTATGATTCTATTGTCATTAAATTATTTGTAAAATATTTACATGTGTATATACACACACACACACACACTATGCAAATACACAGAGAAAAGTAATTGGAAGGAAATATACTACCATGTTAACAGATATCATATTTGGGTGATGATAAAAGTACAGGCAATTTTACGTTTTACATTATTTGCTAGTAAAACACAAAATTCTTTTTTAAAAGAATATATTGCCCTTTTTTATATTTTATTCTGATTTTCCGTGACCAGCTCATTCCAAGATGTGAGACCATCCATAGGAGAAACCAAAATGGGGGGATTTTCTAGCGTTTCCACTATTTTCCCTTATTTACGGTTCTTAAAAGGGAGCTTTCAGTGGATACTTTGTCTTGGCTACCCTGTATTAAGTGGATCTGACTCTAGTTAACAGCCAATCTTCAGACATAAGCCAAGTCGCTTAATGCATGAGGCCATTTTTTTACAAAATTTTTTATGGCAGTTTTTTAACATAAAGAAAAGCTGGATGATGAGTACAAGAAACACACACTGACCCTCCACAAAGTTTCAACTTGGAGAATTTTGCCATGTTTGCTTTCTCTCTCTACACACAGACAGTCACACAAAAACTTAAACACACACACTCTGACAGAACCATTTGAAAGTTGCAGACATCACGATACTTAACGCATAAATGCATGAGCACAAATCTAAAAAGCCATCATGCCTAAGAAAACTAACACTAATACTATAATGCCATTTGAATATGCATTCATATTAATATTTCCCCAAAGTTCCCAGACAAAACTTTTCTCAATGTTTGGCTTGGAAGCAGGTCAAATCAAGACTCACTACACTGACTATTGTGTCCCTTTTACTTTAGATCTGTCCCCACGCAAATTTTTTTAGGACTCACTTTTTTTTTACATGGGCAGGCACTGGGAATCAAATCCAGGTCTCTGGCATGGCAGGTGAGACTTCTGCCACTGAGCCACCATTGCACTACCCTTCTAGACTTACTTTTAAAATTTATTTTTACTTTGAATTTTTAAATTAGAAACACTCCTATTAAGTACAATTTTCTAATATAAGCAAAACCTTTTGGTTACTTCTTAAACTTTTTATTGCAGTACAACTTACATAAAGTACATAAATATTAGATATTTCTGAGACCTTTGGAAGATTCTAAGGAATTGAATAATTTTTTAAACTAGTCAAGCATTTCTGTTGTTTTCCCTACATAGCTGTACCTTAGAGTAACCCAATACTGATGGAGTTCTTCTTTTTCTCTTTGTGCCCCTAAAAAAACAGCGGATCTAGGAAATGCGCATCAATGGCTGTTCACGACACAAAACTAGATAACCAGATATGATGTGCTTCCTTATGGAAGCATGCAGTTCCGCCTAGGAAGCTGTCTTACCAAAAAACAGAAAGGGAATCCAAATCTGATCAAGCTTCTAAATCTACCTATTAATCCAATGCACATAAAATTATATTAAAAAGGTATTTTAAAATGTTTAGCTGTGATATAGTACAGAGGCCATTTTTATAAGAAGTGCTCATCTTTTAGACTTATATATTAAAATAATCATGGACAAAAATGACAAAAAGTTTGGGACTTGCTTCAAAATAATTCAGCAGAAGAAAAACAGTTGGGCATGTGTTGATAATTGTGGAAGCTGGTTGATAGGTATCTGGGGTTCATTATACTACTCTACCTTTTTCTTTTTTGTATGCTGTATGGCGGTGGCCACATTTCATTCTTTTTCCATGTGAATAATCTGTTACTGCAGCACCATTTGTTGAATTTTTTGTTTGTTTTGTTTTGTTTTTGTTTCTTTGTTTGGTTTGGGAAGTGCATGGGCCAGGAATTGAACCCAGATCTCCTACATGGCTGGCGAGAATTCTACTGCTGAACTATCCTTGCACCCCCACTCTTCTACTTTTATATGTTTGAAATTTTCATAAGAAAACGTTGAAAAAGTCATTTATGAGATAATCAGGGAAATCTGACTATGGATTGAGCATTGGATAATATCAGGGATTTGCTGTCACTAGTGCTAACACTATTAGGTAATGGCACGGTGATTATGTCAAAAACAGACAAAAAAAAGCCACCAACTGTCCATTTTAGTTATACCTGAATGCTGAAGCATCTGTGGGCCAAGCAGCATGATCTCTGGGATTTGGTATAAAATACTCAGCCAGAACAAACAAGTGGGAAGGAAGAGGTGAAATGACTTGGCAAAATGTTGATACCTGTTGTGCTGGTTTGAAATGATGCATGAACCCTAGAAAAAACATGTTTAATCCTAATCCGTTTTGTAAAGGTAGCCATTTCTTCTAATCTCTATTCAGTATTATATGTTTGAAACTGTAATTAGATCATCTCCCTGGAGATGTGATGAGAGAGATTCAGAGACAGCAGAGAATCCTGCAGCACCACAAAGCACAGAATCCACCAGCCAGTGAGTGACCTTTGGAGATGAAGAAGGAAAATGCTTCCCTGGGAGCTCATAAAACAGGAAGCCAGGCGAGAAAGCTACCAGATGATGCCTTGCTCACCATGTGCCCTTCCAGCTGAGAGAGAAGCCCTGTGTTTGCTATGTGCCTTCTCACTTGAGAGTGAAACCCTGAACTTCATCGGCCTTCTTGAACCAAGGTATCTTTTTCTGGATGCCTTTGATTGGGCATTTCTATAGACTTGTTTTAACTGGGACATTTACTTGGCCTTAGAACTATAAACTAGCAACTTATTAAATTTCCCTTTTTAAAAACCATTCTGCTTCTGGTATATTGCATTCTGGCAGCTCATGAACTAGAACACCTGCTAAGAATGAGTGACAAGGGTATGTGGGAGTTAGATTCCATTTTTCTCTCTGCTTTTCCACATGTTCGAAAATTTTTCTAAAAATAAGTTATAAAATCTCTTCCATTCCAGGGAACAGTCTTGGGATACAGGGCCATCAGCCATGTGTTGACTGAGCAACATGCTTTATTTAGCAAGTCCAGCTTTCAGAAAATTCCTGCTTCTGGGGCTCCTCCTTCCCTATCACAGGGGCTGTGACAATCCTCCCAGGCCAGGATTTGGGGCCTCTGGGCCAGGTGTTCTGCACTGACCTGTCCACACCGGGCCTCACCTCTTTGTGCCTTCAAACACCAGTTTTCCCTGGAACCTGAAGGTGGGTGAACATCCAAAGACAGCTGGCACGTTGGGCAGAGGCGGGGTGGAGTCATAAGAAGGGATCCTGAAGGCTCAGTTGAGTGAAGGACCTCAGGGCTCTGTGGAAACACAAAAGGACCTTGGAAAGACATGCGACCCACTCAACTGTGCTTTCAGGAGAGTTTGGAAACCGGGGTGCAGGCCAGGGCACCCAGGACTGTGAGGGAGTCAAGGCCACCCCATAAAAAGCAGATGGGACAAGGGAAAGATCACGCGTTGGGGGCAAAAGTTAATGAACGTTGGAATCCCAGCTCTTCCCCATCTCGCTGTGAATATTTGGAGAATTCTCTTCAGTGTCAGTTTCCTCATCTTTACACTTTTGGGGATAAATAGAAAGATCATACAATATCTGAAGAGTGCCCAGTCCATGGATGGCACTAAGCACTCATTAAACAGAAGCTACTGCTATTATTACAAAATCAGTAACCACATAAAATGCAAGTACTATGCCCCACATAATGATATTCTCTGACTGTCCAGGCCCCTCAAATCATAACTGACCTGGGCATTTGGCTCCTCACTTCTACTCATCAAGCTGCTCGATCACTCCATACTGAGCCCACCCGCAGAAGCCATTACTCACACCTCAGAAATATAATCAGTGATGGCTACAAAACTCCCCATAACTGACCCCACCCCTGCAGTCACTGATTCTTATTGTCCTGCTGCCTACAGGCCCCAAATCACTCGTCCTACAGTCCCTAACCACAGAGCCTCGGGTGCCTCCTGATGGTTCCCTCCATCAATCAACCCCAAGGCCTGCCTTACTGGCCCCCCACACCTGTCTCACTGCCCACCATGGGTCTCCATCACAGCACAGGCACACCTGTACCTGCAGAGGACTCTGGGCATTCATCCAGATGTACCTTCTGCCACGGGCACACTAAGGTGAGTGCCCACCCACACAGGAAGCCAATCGATGAACCACACTGTGGAGATTCCTGAATCCTAAAAAGGAAAACAATCAAAAGCACTTCTAAATCTAAAGCAGAGGTGAAAGTACAAGAAAACTGAAAGATTCCTCATCTGCAGTAAAAAAGCTAACCGACAGCAAAAATTGACACTAAAATTGCACCCCAACTCTGTTAGGGTCAGAGGAAGACATTTTCAGAAATGAAAGCACTTGCAGGGTATCCCTATTTTTATCTGAGGAAAATTAACAAAAGGGCATTCCAAATATGAAAACAGTGTTCAGCAACAATTCATGTAGTATTAATTTTATTTACTCCATATTCGCCAAATGTGCAATCCCTCGGCTCCTTCCCCCCATCCTCTGGTAACCTCCAATATACTTTCCAACTCTGTGAATTCAGCAATAATTTTTGCAAGCAAAATATAATGATCAAAAAAAAAAAAGGATGATGATGTATAAAAGGGCTATTAAGGGAGAAATCTTATTATATCCTATGACAAAACATCCCTAATTCTCTTAGGAAAGAAACACACAGAAGTCATATGGCATATGTAGAATAGAAACAGAATGAACAGAAATTCCATCAAGCCAGTGAAAGTTTAAGAAGGAAAAGGAAAAGAAGAAAATAATGAAGTTAAAATAGATAGTGAACATGGGCAGTGCACCACTGGCTCAGTGGCAGAATTCTCACCTGCTGTGGCCGGAGACTGGAGTTCGATTTTCAGAGGCTGCCCATGCCAAAAAAAAAAGTGAACATAAAATAGAAAGCATAAAATCAGATCGTTACTACAGTAAATTGAAGAAGTAAAATTCCCCATCAACAAACAGAGGGTATAGGTTGGCTTTGGAAAACAGTAACAACAACCAAAGACATCTAATATTTACAAGTCAGTCATTTAAAAGAGACTAATATGCATATAAAATAAACTTTAGGCAAAAACACTTCATCCAACAGCAGTAACAATGTAAGCAGGGATGGCAAGGGATATATCAAAACGGATTTAAGGTCAAAAGCGCTTCTTTGGTGAAAAGAGGGATCATATAATAACAGGGCTCAAAAAAATACAAAATGCAGAAACCATTAGGTGTATGTATGCCTATTCCCCAGACACACACAAAACTAGAGAAAAACCCCATTAAACTAGAAAGTGAACTGTTAAGAGTGGTAAACTTTTGTTGTATCTCTTTCAGAAAAGTATGGATCAAATACACACAAAAAAGAGAAAGATAAGTCTTGAAAAATACAAACAAGTTAGATTTAACATACAGAGAACTTTGCAACATATCTATCATAACCATGGAACATTTATAAAGTTCACATGTAAATTGGCTTCAAAGAAAATCTTGATAAATTTTTAAAGTTTTGAGACTTGCAGGCTACACTTTCTGACAATATAATAAAATAAACAATTAAAAAATCTTAATGATTTGGAAATGAAGAAACACTTCTAAGATCAAACTGGAACAGCAAATTAAAATTAAACATTTCATAGCGAAAGGTATAATTTAGAGGAAATTTTACACTCCTAAATGTATCTAGCATAAAGCTTAGGAAAATGAGGTAAAGAACAACAAATTACGTCACAGGACGGGGAATGGGAGAGCACAGAAAAAAAAATTAGGGAGTATAAACAAAACCAAGAGCTGGTTCTTTAAAATAGCCAGTAAAATAGATAAATCCTTGGGACGCGTGATAATAAAATAATAATTTAAAAAAAGCAAAACAGAAAGAATGAATAATACAGAAATACAATATGGGAATGACAGAGACGTTACTAATGTGGCTATAAGGAAAAGGGAATACTGCACACACCCCCAAGGCAATAAATATCGTATGTATTTACTTTCTAAATCCCTAGCAAAACGTGCTATGATGATACATCAGAAACAGAGCAGTACACGTACGGGAAGACCCGGGAGGGAGAAGGATGACGGCCTCGCGCCCGCCCCCTCTCAGACCCCTCCCAGCCCACCGCACCCCCGCCCCGGGCTCGCCGCCCCCGCCCACAGCCCGGAGAGCGGACTGGCCCCGGGAGCTGCCCACCCGCGGCCCATCAGCCGCCCGGACCGCCCGGCACCGACACCACAGACCCTTCTTCCGCCAGCCCCCAGAGCGGCGCGTCCCTGCACGCACCTGCCTCTGCCCCACGCGCTCTCCAGGTAGCGGTCCTTCCCCTCCGGCGGCTCGACACTCCCTAAAACGAAAGCGGGATCTGCTTCCTCTTTGCCAGCCTCCTCCCCATCCCCGAGGGAACCCGACGGACGCCCGTGCGCATGCTCCACAGTGCTTTCTTAGCCGCTCCTCGCCAGTATTCAACATGGCGCTCTACACTCCCTCTTCCTTAGCGGGATTGTGCCGGCGCTCAGTAAGCCAACATGGCGGCGCCCACGTTCTCACTCCCGCCTGGGGGCGACCATGTTGACGTGATGTACGTACGGTGCTGCTGAGAGTAACGTGAGACCCCCCTTTCCCCGGGGTTTCTGCACTCCCCATTAGAAGGGGGAACCGCGAGGACAGTGGCGAAACCGGGCGGAGGCGAGCCAGGGCGCGAGGCCGGAGGTCGGTGCCTGGTGTGGAGGAATAGCCTGCAAGGGCAGGGACGCGGGCCTCATGCCGTACATGTTCAATCGAAAAGTGTTCGTCAGGGCCAGGTTCTGCACAGACGCTGGAGGCACAGCGGCGACCCCAGCCCAACAGCGTGAAGACCCCCTTGCCTTTGTGAGGTAATCTAAGGGCGCTGCCCTTACAATAGGATGTGGATAGAAACAAGGATCTATCGTTAAAAATTCTTTTCAACCTTAGTCATGTCATGCGTTGAGTTGAGGTTTTTGTGTAAAAACTTCATATTATATACAAATACAAACATACACTTTACAAAGCAAGAAAGAAATATTCATACCATTACAGCCCTTGTTTCTATAACTGGTCACATGGTCATATTTGTATTTATCCCTACCTTCTTGCACTACCCATTCCGTATTCCCTTTACCCCAGCAAGCAACTCAGCTGGCTGTGGCTCCTTGCCTGGTAAGATGACCCAAACCTTCATTCTGGAAGTTGGGCCATTGGTAGTCCTTCCTGGGTCGAGTTGTTGCAGTTTTCATTGACTTTAATCACAGGGCGTGGTGGCACTAAGAAATGCCCTAGGGGATCTCCTGTATTCCAGGAAAACTCTTCTTTACTTCCATTGGTAGTTGCAGTCCTATTTCCTCCTTGATAGTCAAGGTCAATCCCTTCTTTACCTATTGATCCAGGGGCATGTGTAGCCCAAAGTGGCCAGGTAGCAGTCTTAGCTTCCATTTTAACAGACTCCTTCTTGTGTCTCCTGCTGAAAGCACTCCTCCTTCTGGAACTAAGACCTGTAGACCAGCAGAGCTCAAGGTTGCAGGGACAGGAAGCAAAAAATTTTTTCTAGTGGCTCACTAGGGATGATAGTGAGTGGTGCCACTCCCATTTACATCCTTGATTCCTGGACCCATGGATCCTGCCTGGGAGGAATGGCACTATGGAATGGATGCTGATTCAGAGTATACACAGCCTCCTAGAGAACATTGCTCCAGCCTTGCAAGGTATTGCCACCCAGTTAGCACTGTAATTGGGTCTTGAAAAGACCATTCCACCATTCAATCAACTTGGCAGCCTCTGGATGATGGGGAACATGGTAAGACCAGAGAATTCCATGAGCATGTGCCCATTCCTGCACTTCATTTGCTGTGAAGTGGGTTTCTTGATTAGAAATAATGCCGTGTGGAATACCAAGATGATGGAGAAGGCATTTTGTAAGTCCACAGATGGTAGTTTTAGCAGGGAAGACAAACCCATATCCAGGATATGTGTCTAACCAGTTAGCATAAATTGCAGCCCCTTCCATTATGGAAGTGGTCCAGTGTAATCAACCTGCCACCAGGTAGTAGACTGATAACCTCGGGGAATGGTTTCATATCAGGGGCTGAATGTGGGTCTCTGCTACTGGCAGATTGGGTTCTCAGCAGTAACCATAGCAAGGTCAGCCTTGGTGAGTGGAAATCCATGTGGCTGAATCCATGCATAACCTCCATCCCTATCACTATAACCACTTCGTTCATGAGCCCATTGGGCAATGACAAGAGTGACTGGGAAAAGAGACTAACAGATACCCCCAGAATGAGTCATCTTATCCACTTGATTATTGAAACCATTCTCTGCTGAGGTCACCCTCTGGTGTGCATTCACATGGGACATAAATTTTTTCATGTTTTTTGCACACTCAGAAAAGGCTATCCACCTACCGCTTCCCCAGACCTCTTTGTCACCAATCTTTGTATCATGCTCTTTCCAAGTATCTGACCACCCAGCCAAACCATTAGCAACAGCCCATGAGTCAGTATACGATGTATCTCCTTCCAGTTCTTCTTCTAAGCAAAATGAACAACCAGGTGCACTGCTTGAAGTTCTGCCCATTGGGAAGATTTCCCTCACCATTGTCCTTTAAGGACGTCATGAATGAGGTTATAGTGATGCAGCTGTCCACTTCTGGGTGGTACCTGCATACCAAGCAGAACCATCTGTAAACCAGGCCTGAGTTTTCTCTTCTGCAGTCAACTGACTATAAGGAACTCCCCAAGAGGCCTTAGCTCTGGTCTGGGAAAGAGAAGATAATGTGGCAGGAGTGGGAGCCATGGGCATTTGACCACTTCCTCATGTGACTTACTTGTGCCCTCGGGACCTGCTCTGGCCTTATCTCTTATATACCATTTCCATTTTATGATGAAGTGCTGCTGCAAACACCAAACTTTATGGCTTGGAAGGTCAGATGACACACAGCTCACGGTAGGCAACTCAGGTCTCATGGTAACTTGGTGGCCCATGGTTAAGTGCTCAGTCTTCTAAGGCCCAGTAGCAGGCCAAAATCTGTTTCTCAGAAGGAGAGTAGTTATCTGTAGAGGGTGGAAGGACCTTACTTCAAAATTCTAAGGGTCTTCATTGTGTTTCTCCTATAGGGGACTGCCAGAGGCTCCAAATAGCATCTCTATTTGCCACTGGCACTTCCAGCACCATTGGATCTGCTGGATCATATGGTCCAAGTGGCAGAGCAGCTTGTACAACAGCCTGGACCTGTTGCAGAGCCTCCTCTTCTTCAGGTACCCAGTCAAAACTAGCAGTTTTTCTGGTCACTTGGTAAATGGGCCAGAGTAGTATACCCAAATAGGGAATATGTTCTCTTCAATATTCAGAGGCCAGGGCGGGCCACGGTGGCTCAGCAGGCAGAGTTCTCGCCTGCCATGCCACAGACCCGGGTTCAATTCCCAGTGCCTGCCCATGCAAAAAAAAAAAAAAAAATCAAACAAACAAAATATTCAGAGGCCAACTAGACATTGTGCCCCTATTTTGGTTGTGGGAAGGGCCAGATGCAGCAGTTTATCTTTGACCTTAGAAGGGATATCTTGACATGCCACACACCACTGGTCACCTAGTAATTTCACTGAGGTGGAAGGTCTCTGTATTTTTATTGGATTTATCTCCCATCCTGTGAGTAATAAATGTCTTACCAATAAGTCTTGAGTAGTTGCTACTTCTTGCTCACTAGGTCCAGTCAACATGATATCATCAATATAATAGGGCAGTGTGATGTCTTGGCAGGGGGTGGGGTGGGGGACAAACAATCATGGTCCCTGTGGACAAGATTATGATAGGGTTGGAGAGTTGATATACCCTTGAGGTAGAATAGTGAAAGTATACCGATAGCCTTGCCAGCTGAAAGCAAGCTGTTTCTGGTGGTCCTTACTAACAGCTATTGAGAAAAATGCATTTACCAGATCAATACCTGCATACCAGGTACCAGGAGATGTGATGGTTTGCTCAAGCAATGATATTGCATATGTAACAGTAGCTGCAATTGGAGTCACCCTCTGGTTAAGTTTATGATAGTCCACTGTCATCCTCCAAGACCCATCTGTTTTCTGCACAGGCCAAATAGGAAAGCAGCATGGGGATGAGGTGGGAATCACTACCCCTGCATCCTTCAAAACCTTAAGAGTGGCACTAATCTCTGTAACCCCTCTAGGCACCAGGTTTTGCCTCTGACTTACTATTTTGCTAGGTAAAGGCAGTTCAAGTGGCTTCCACTTGGGCTTTCCTATCATAATAGCGTCCACTCCATGAGCTAGGAAACCAATGTGGGATTCTGCCGGTTGTTGAGTATGTCTGTTCCAAGTATGCCTTCCAGAACTGGGGAAAGAACCACAGAATGTATCTGGGGAGGCTTGAACTTGAGCTAAAGCTCCATCAATCACCTGATCTTCATAAGCCCCCACTCTGACTGGTGGACCAGAGTAACATTTTGAGTCTCCTGGAATTAATGTCACTTCTGAACCAGTGTCTAATAATTGCTGAAATATATGATAATTTCCTTTCCCCCAATGCACTGCTACCTGGTGAAAGGCTATAGGTCTCCTTGGGGAAGGTTGGGAGGAAGATTAGCTGTATAAATTTGTGGCAGTGTAACAGGGTCCTTCCCCAAGGTTACCTGACCTCATTCAAGGGCCTCTGGATCTATAAACTGTCTCAAGTCTTGGAATTGATCAAGGGGCCATGATTCTCTGTATTTGTAATTCAAGTTACATGCTTGTTTACTTGACCTAGAACTCTTCTGCTTACACAGATCAAATATTTTACTTCTAGGTATCCTATGGTCTACTAGCCAATGCTGTAGGTCTCTGTGAGCCAGATTATTTTGATTACTACTTTGCATCTGTTGTCCATCATGGTAGCAATGCCCACCTTATCTTTGGTGATTAAGTGCTGCCTTGGCTCCTGCTGACCCAGCACCCAATTATCCCCCAACATGTTTAAAGCTTCCTACTCAGTGATAGCAGTTTCAAGAGTAATATCTGACCTACAGAAAAGAGCAACCACAGAGCGCTTCAGGGAAGATGGAGTTTGTCTCACAAATTTATTCTTCACAGTTCTGCTGAAAGATGCATCCTCTGGATACTCTGGGGGTGAGTGAGCAATCTTACATGAATACTGCACTCTGATATACCACTTTCTCTAAGCCTTTGGATCCCCTCATGTACAATATACCAAGGAAGTTCTGGCATTTTAACCCTAGGTATTGTTGGCCACCCTCTGATCCATGTTTTAGCCAGCCACCCAAAGAAACTGTTAATGCCCTTTCTAACCCCTCGAGCTACAACATTGAATGCATAATCTCTGCTTAGAGGGATTGTATCAATAAATTCAGCCTGATCCAACTTTATATTCTTTCCACAATTATCCCAAACCCTTACTCTCCATTCCCACACATATTTCTCTGATTTCTGTCTATATAAATTGGAAAGTTCTCGCAATTCTTTTGGAGTATATCATACTTCTTTATAGGTGACACTTTGAAGCCCGTCTGTGTCTTTCTTTCTTTCTTTCCTACTTCCTTTCTTTCTTTCTCATCACTCCTTAATATCCTTCGAGCTCCGTTTCACAGGAAGCAACAGTATATCATACTTCTTCATAGGTGACACTTTGTACCTCATCTTTTGGAGTGTGTTGGGATTTTAGTTTAGTTATAAGCCTGGAAGAAAAGAGAAGTGGTGTGGGTGTATCATGAAAAGAATTAGAAGTGTCTTTCAAGTCAGTTACTTAAGGGCATTCTCTTGCAGTTTCATCGGTGAAACAGGATTAATCACTCCAAATAGAGGAGTGAGGGCTGTTTCCACAGGGGAGCCAGTTACAGGTTTAGCAGGCACTGAAGGGTTAATCTTTTCAGGTGGATGTTGGATGGTAGGACTGGAGGCAGGGAAGTTGTTTCCTCCAGGGCAGGCTGGAAGTAGGGCAGCTGTTTCCTCAGGGCATACCATTACCTATTTATCTAGAAAAGACTCAGCAGAATCTAAGGTTTCCATGTCCCCAGTGTCATCATTATCAATCCAAATGTCCCGGTCCCAATTTTCAGCATCCCACTCTTACCGATCAATACTCTTATTTAAACAGCAGACACCCTGCAAGGTTGATATTTCAGTTTATGTTGTAAATCTGCTACTTGAACAAAGAGACTCTGAATCTACTTTTCACAAATCTCAAGTATACAACTACAGGAAATAATATTTTTCTTCAAGGTACACATAGAAACTTTTACATCTTTCATAGATACTTAAGCTGCAAATTTGAAGCCTTCAGCTCATCCCTTTCCCTTATAACTGTATCCAGGTTATCTAAGAACAACAACCCAATATAATTATACCTCTTAACTCTACAAAACTCTGTTGAACTGTCAAAAACACTCATCCAGAGCCTTGCCTCATATAAGTGTACAATTAGCAGAATCAAATGGTGATATTTTGTGTATCTCTATGGCCAATTCATCACATGGATTGTCAGTGTTGTAAGAATAAAATTGAGTTTAGTTTTCAAGCAAAATGGCATGGAGTGGAGAAAACTAAACTTACTAAACAAAAGGCTGAAAACCAGCCCAGACTGGTTCCATGGTCAGGGTGGGGGTAGGGAGTGGGCGGGAAGGGGGAAGGTGATACCGGTCTGGGAGGGCCTCTAACATAAGTTGAGGATTGGCGTTATTTCCTTATATGGGGGGGGAAATGTTAGTTAGATTGGCTGTAACCTCTGGAGTACCTAGCCAATAGGGAAACAGGGAAGGGATTTACATGTTAGGTTTAGGGAATGAATGTTGCTGCCTCCTTTTTGGCATGCCACACACCACATTTCAGCTGTGCACCCATTCTTGAAGATCCTTAATAAATTCTTTCCTTCTCCACAATCAGGTGAGCATTTATTCTGTTTCAGGTATGGCTTTCTTTCCAAAACTTTGGGACCTCATCCAGGATCCAAGGCTTTGGAGGAGGACCCCTGGGGAGGATGGCAGGAAGGCATACCCCTCTGATTGAGTGGTCTCAGACGCCACCATTGGGGGCCCACTTCTGACAGCCAGAAGGACCCAAGACCAGACACTTAGATCCACCAATTGGGAAGGAGGAAACGGAAAGGGAAAATCTGCCTCACAGTGACCAGGCAACTCTGTGCATGGACCAAGGTAATAAAAAGACTGGCCTTGGTGGTTGGGAAAATTCTGATGAGCCTGAGATTGAGTGTGTGTGTATGAGCTGCACAACATAATGCATGAAGTGAGTGCAGAGTCCCAATCTGTGTTTCCCTTCTTCTGCAAGGGAAAGGGCTGGAAACAGATGAAGTGAAATGGTGTTGAGAGAAAGAAACACAGGCAAGACTCAGAATGGGTAATAAAAGCAGCTGGCCAACCTGGGAAAAAGGGAAGGGGGTACCTATAGAGTCCCCCAGGAATATATCCCTGTATAGCCCATTAGGGAGAATGCTAAAAGATTAAACTACTAGTGATCAGACCAAGGGAAAGGACAAAAAGAATATGATTAAATATTGTTGTTATATTTGGACCAAAGAAAGCATTTTGCCACCTGATGTATTCTGACCAAAATACGGGGCAGATGCAGATTGGCTCTGTGCTGACCTTGTGCTTTATGTTAATGAAAGAAAGCCCATCTCCAAAGAAGAGTCTGATTATGCCATGTGTTGCTTTATGGGAAGGAGGACCACTCCTGTGAGAGTTAAAACCCCAGACTCAGAGACCAAATCTTTAGAAACTAAAGCCTGTGATCTTTTATTGAGCATTTTTTTGCCCTATGCTTCTCCTCCCCCTGGGCAGGGACTGTTGGACCCTGAAGGGCCAATGGAACTAACTGACATTCCCCCCCAGGGAACTGGAGGGAAAATTGGGACCAACAGCTCCACCTATTACAACCCACCAACAATTGAGGGAGGCATTGGAACAGTGTAAAAAAGATATACAAAATTTTCCATTTCTTGGGCTCCTGAGGAAAAAAGGATGAGAGAACATAGACCTGCTGAATCCCTATTCCCTCTGAAAGAAGTACCTATTGGACCAAGGGAAATAGGTTATGTAAACATCCCATTGATGAGTACCAAAGCAAGGAATTTTAAGGAGATGAACTCATTAATGCATGATCCAGTGGGACTAGCTGAACAACTGATTCATTTCTTAGGCCTCAGTTTATATACCTGGTCTGAACTTATGTCTATCCTGAATATCCTCTTTATGGGAGAAGAAAGGGGAATGGTGAGGAGGACAGCTATGAAAGATTGGAAGAGGCAGCACCTTCCCAGACAAGGGCTAATGGCAGCAGAGCAAAAATTCTCCAATGTAGACCCCAATTGGGATAACCATGTTCAGGAAGGCAGAGCACAAATGAAGGATCTTAAAGACCTCATTATACAAGGGATAAAATTAGCTGTACCCAAATCTCAGAGCCTAAATAGGGCCTGTGAGATAACTCAAGAAAAAGATGAGACTCCCTCTGCTTGCCTGTAAAGGTTGAGGGACCAGATGAGGAAATACTCAGGAATGCACCCTGATAGTCCTGTGGCCCGAGGAATGCTTTATGTAATGTCAGTTACATAAACAGGTCTTGACCTGACATTCAGAAAAAGATCCAGAAAATGGATGGGTACATGGATGAAACCTCTGAAAGAGTTGTTGAGAGAGTCCCAGAAAGTGTTTGTAAGAAGGGAAGAGGAAAGGCAGAAGCAAAAAGCCAAAGTCACGATAAGCATAGTCAACCACATGGTTGAGAAGAGATTAGAGATAAAGCAGGGAGGGGACATAGAGAAACAGTCTGGGCCAAATAAGATAAAGGAATGAGGAGGGTACAGGACTCCACAGGGTGTTATCATTGTGGAAAACCTGGTCATTTCAAAAGGGATTGTCTGAGTTCCAAGAAAGGTCGAGTGTTACCTCTGATGAATTTTGAGGACTAGGGGGTTCAGAGGCTCCTTGTTTCAAAGCCCCACTGGGAGCCTTTAATAAATCTGAAGGTGGGCCCATCTCAGGAAGAAATCACATTTTTGGTAGACACTGGGGCAGCTCAATCTTCTGTGAACTGCATCCCGAAGGGGATTGGATTTTCCCATACCTCCCTCACAGTTTTGGGGGTAAAAGCGGAGGGATTTAAAGTCCCCATTCTCAAGCCTACTAATATCTGTTGGGAAAATAACCAAATTCTAAGGCCCCTGCTGTACATCCCAGAAGCTGGGAGTAACTTGTTGGGAAGGGACCTGATAGTAATCATGGGACTGGACATGGTGGTAAGGGATAGCCAAGTAGAAGTTGTCCTAGCCTTCCTTAGTAAAGAAGATGAAAAGGATATCCAAGAAAAAGTATAGGTGAGGGAAGGAAATGGGGGGGGGGTGTTCTAGGTTCCCCCTATAAAAATTAAAATGAAAAAGGAAGGGGAGGTGGTTTATCAAAAACAGTATCCCATCCAATTGGAGGGGAGACAAGGACTTCAGCCCATCATTAAAGGTCTCATGCGAGATGGACTTTTGGAAACCTTTAAGTCTCCTTTCAATATTCCCATTCTACCCATCCAGAAAGTGGGTGGCAGTTGGAGGATGATACAGGACCTGAAGACTATCAACCAGATTATTCAAGTTAGACATCCATGGTCCCTAACCCTTATACTCTCTTTAGTAGGATCTCCTACCATCATAAATGGTTCAGTGTAATAAATCTAAAGGATGACTTTGGGGTCTGCCCTTTTGATTTAGAGGGTAGAGACTTGTTCATCTTTGAATGGGAAAATCCCTTTACTCGAAGGAGGCAGCAATATAGGTGGATAGTCCTACCCCAGGGCTTCACAGAGCCCCCCAATCTCTTTGGGCAGGAGTTGGAGATGGTGCTAGAAGAAGTTTTGATCCCATCTGAAATTACCCTTTTACAGTGTGTACATGATCTATCACTATCAGGTAAAAAAAGACAGGTGGTTGCCCAGGCCACCAAGGACCTGTTGAACTTCCTAAGAGACCAAGGGCTAAGGGTATTAAAAAATAAACTGCAGTTTGTGGAAAAGGGAGTTAGATACTTAGGCCATCTCATAAGTAAAGGAAGAAGGAAAATAAATCTAGAAAGAATACAGGCCATAATTGGACTGCCTCTCCCCCAAGCAAAGAGGGAACTAAGGAAGTTCTTAGGATTAGTGGGGTATTATAGGTTATGGATAGATTCTTATGCCTCTCAAACTAAAGGACTATACCAAAAACTGCTAGAGGAAGAGCCTAGAATGGAGGGAGGGGGAAGCAGGAGCTTTAGAAAGGCTCCAGTGGGCATTGGTATGATGAACAGGAAAGCGCCTGTTTTGGCTCTTCCCTCCTTCCAGAAGCCTTTCCATCTATTTGCTGCAGTGGATAAAGGAACAGGCTTAGGGGTACTAAGCCAAATCTGGGAAGTTGTTCTAGTTTACTAGCTGCCAGAATGCAATACACCAGAAATGGAATGGCTTTTAAAAAGGGGAAATTAATAAGTTGCTAGTTTACAGTTCAAAGGCCAAGAAAATGTCCCAATTAAAACAAGTCTATAGAAATGTCCAATCTAAGACATCCAGAAAAAAGATACCTTCATTCAAGAAGGCTGATGATGTTTAGCATTTCTCTCTCAGCTGGAAGAGCACATGGCAAATATGGTGGCATCTACTGGCTTTCTCTCCAGGCCTCTTGTTTTGTGAAGCTCCCCAGGAGGCATTTTCCTTCTTCATTTCCCAAAGTCACTGGCTGATGGACTCTCTACTTCATCATTCTGTGGCATTCTGAAGCTTTCTCCAAAATACTTCTTCTTTTATAGGATTCCAGTAAACTAATCAAGACCCACTTAGAATGGGTGGAGACACATCTCCATCTGATCAAGTTTAACACCCACAATTGATGGAGTCATATCTCCGTGGAGATAACCTAATCAAGTTTTCAACCTATGATACTGAATAGGGATTAGAAGAAACTGTTGCTCCCACAAGATTGATTAGTATTAAAACATGTTTTCTCTAGAGTACATAAATCTTTTCAAACCAGCACAGGAGGCCAAAGGAGACCTGTAGACTTCCTTTCTAAAATTTTGGACCCTGTCTCCAGAGGATGGCCTGGGTGTATTCAGGCTGTTGCAGCAATTGCTCTCCTAGTAGAAGAAAGTAGGAAACTGACCTTTGGAGGGGCATTAGTGGTCAGACCCCTCATCAAGTCAGGACTATTTTATCCCAAAGGGCAGGGACATGGCTGACTGATTCCTGAATCCTGAAGTATGAGGCAATCTTAATGGGTTAATGGATGACTTGGTCTTAACCACAAACAATAGCTTAAACCCAGCCTCTTTTCTTTGGAAAGGACATGACCAAGTGTAACTCTGAACATGACCATTTGGACTTATTTGAATATCAAACCTGAGTTCAGCCCGACCTAGGGGATCTCCCCTTACATACAGGAGGAAGATTGTTCATAGATGGATCCTCTGGGGTCCTGGACCGAAAGAGTCACAATGGTTATACAATTGTGGATGGGCTAACTTGCGAAGTAAGAGAAGCTAGTCAATTGCCCAATGATTGGTCAGCTCAAACTTGTGAGTTGTATGCATTAAACCAAGCCCTCAAATTATGAAAAGGAAATTATGGTGCAGTCTACACTGAATCTAAGTATGCCTTTGGGGTGGTTCACACCTTTGGAAAAATTTGGGAAGAAAGGGGATTAACTAACAGCAAGGGAAAGAATTGGTCTATTGGGAATTAATAAAACAAGTAGTAATTAATTTATTCTTATCAAGGGAAATATCAGTGGTGCATGTAAATGGGCTCCAGAAAAGCCATACCCTTGAGGTGAAGGGCAACAGGTTAGCAGATGAAAAGGCTAAGGAGGCTTCCCTTTGTCCCCCATCAAGGTTAATGGTCTTAATACCCTTATTCCCAGAGAATTTGAGGTCCCTATATTCTCTGAGAAAGAAGTAAAGGAGCTGGAACAACTGGGAGCAAGCCCAGATGATCAGGGGAAATGGGTCCTCCCGGATGGCAGACAGATGTTGAATAAGTGAGTAGTGAGGGAAATATTAGCAGTGGGCCTCTACACCATAGTATGATGCACAATTTTCCAAAAGGTTAATTTAAAAAGTTCTAAGGAGACAGGTACAAGAGGGAAGGGAGCTAGGCCTCGGGCCATTTCAAAACATTCAAGTTGATTACACCTAGATGCCCCCAGTAGGATGACTAAAATATATTCTGGTTCTTATAGACCATCTAAGAGGGTGGGTGGAGGTATATCC
Source organism: Myrmecophaga tridactyla (assembly GCA_004026745.1). Taxonomy (NCBI): domain Eukaryota; kingdom Metazoa; phylum Chordata; class Mammalia; order Pilosa; family Myrmecophagidae; genus Myrmecophaga; species Myrmecophaga tridactyla. The sequence continues at coordinate 1,341 of PVIY010031494.1, read as the reverse complement.
TCTAGCCTCAGCTATAGCATTGGGATCTTCCAAGATTATCCTTGAACAAATTGTTCCCCATTATGGGTTGGTAGAAAAATATAATTTCAACAATGGTAGCCACTTTACCTCCTGTATACTGCAAGGTGTTATGCAAAATTTAAGTATTGCATTGGGATTTCCATACAACCTGGCATCACCATCCTCAGGAAGGGTAGAAAGAATGAATCAGACCTTAAAGAAACATCTTTTAAAACTGGTCTTAGAGACCAAGTTACTTTGGACTGAGTGTCTACCCATAGCTCTGCTATGAATTCAAACTGCCCCTAGAAAAGAATTAGGGATATCCTCCTATGAAATGATCTTTGGATTGCTTTTTCTTGGGAAAACTAAAGATCTCCCTTTCTTAGATTCAAAGGACCTCTTCCTTAAGAATGATATACTGGCTTTATCTTCTATTCTGTCATCCCTCAGGCACTGTCATTTGCTGGCCCAGACCCGCGTCTAGAATTTGCTGTCCATCAGCACCAACCCAGCAGTTCGGTTCTCATCAAATAGTGGAAAGAGTCCAAAGTCCAACCAGCCGGGGAAGGACCTTATCAAGTTCTGTTGACAGCTGAAACAGCAGTCCATATGGCAGAAAAAGGCCGACTTCATTAAAAGGACCAGTACCTGAGCCAGACAATAAATACCCAAAAACAGTCCAGTTCCTGGGAAATAACTCCAATGTTGGGCCCTTTAAAGAGACAATAATTGGGAAGGAAAAAGAGAGGGGAGGGGTTTGAATTTTGTATTTTAAGCTAACATAGTTAATAGTGACCCTGGTCAGAGAAGACAAATGAAGGGTTTAAAGCTTAGTCTGACAATAAACTTATTTATACTAGCTATAGTATATCAGGCTGCAAAACAGACATGGCACCCTGTTGCATTAATAATAAATGTGACCAAAGGCTTAGACCCCCAACTGTGCAGTTTGATGCCTACCAAGTAATAGCTTGCAGAGATTTAAAACAGCAGCGATAGCTAAGTGGGGAAAATATATTTATTAGTTAGGGTTCTCTAGAGAAACAGAATCAACAGGGAACACTTGCAAATATAAAATTTATAAAAGTGTCTCACGTGACCACAGGAACACAGAGTCCAAAATCCACAGGGCAGGCTGTGAAGCCGACAACTCTGATGGAGGGTCTGGATGAACTCCACAGGAGAGGCTCACCAGCCGAAGCAGGAATGAAACCTGTCTCCTCTGAGTTCTCCTTAAAAGGCTTCCCATGATTAGATTTAGCATCACTAATTGCAGAAGACACTCCCCTTTGGCTGATTACAAATGGAATCAGCTGTGGATGCAGCTGACGTGATCAT
>PVIY010031493.1:0-29584 GCA_004026745.1 Myrmecophaga tridactyla | reverse complement strand
ATCTCAGCACATCCATTTATGGCACTCGCAGGCTACGCATATGCACAGGCCCCCAATCATGTCATTCAGCTCTGGGAACCGCAATTTACAGCAGTCCTAGAACTGCACATATGCACAGCCCTCAGCCTTACTTCCCAGCTCTGAGAAAGTGCCAACCTGTGCACCCAGGTCACAGCTGCCACCAATCCATGAAAGCATAATGCCAACATGCTGCCTAAGCTCCACATGTGCACAAAGGGGCCTGTGCCTTAGACCAGCACATACCAGGGTTATGCCCCACAGACTGATGAATCTGCACAGCTATATCCTCTCTGGCCACTTGGCGCCCATGTTCACAAGCATCAGCATAATATCCCCAACCTGTACCCATACCTGCCCTGAAACAAATCACCACATTGAGTGTCTCACCCTGTGCCCTGCTCCCTGCTGTACAAGGAGTACAAACACAAGGCCTTAGACTACTGAAAGAAATCAATTCCCAAAGTAAATCAATCAAGATATTTACATGCCACAAAGACAGCAGAAGATCACTAAGCATATCACAATGCAGACATATATAGCCCTGCCTAATGATCAAATTGAAACACCAGAGGAGACACAGACATTGGTACAAGTAATCAAAGATGTTCATAAAACTCTACTTAATAAAATAAGTGGGGTAGCAAACGAAATAAAGGAGATCAAGTAGACAGTAGAAGAGCATAAAGAGGAATTTGAAAGAATAAATAGAAAAATAGCGGATATCACAAAGAGTAAATACTCTGTTGACCAAATGAAAAACACACGAGAGGCACACAACACCAGATTTGAAGAGACAGAAGAAAGAATAAGTGATATAAAGGACAGGATAATTGACTTCTAAGACTCAAAATAGCAAATGGCAAAAAAGATGGAAAAAATTGAATTGGATGTCAGGGAAATGATAGACAAAACAAAGCGTGCAAATATAATAATCATTGGTGTTACAGAAGGAGAAGAGAGGAGTAAAGGGCTAAGAAGAGTTGAAGATACAATGAGGAAAAACTTCCCAACCCTCATAAAGAACATAAATATACAAGTCAAAGAAGCCCAAAGAACTTCAAACAGAATAAATTCAAATAAGCACAAGGTTATACATTCTTCTCTAGTGCTCGTGGAACATTCTCCAGGATAGATCATATGCTGGGGCACAAAACAGGTCTTTAAAATTTTTTTAATATTGAAATTTTTCAAAGCACTTTCTCTGATCACAATGGGATGAAGCTGGATCTCAATAACCACCAAAGAATGACAACATTCACAAATATATGGAGATTAAATAACACACTCTTATAACCAGTGGGTCAAAGAAAAAATTGCTAGAGAAATCAGTAGCTATCTGAAGATGAGTGAAAATGATAATACAACTTATCAAAATTTATGGGATGTGGCAAAGGCTGTGCTGAAAAGGAAATGTATTGCCCTAAATGCCTATATTAAAAAAACAAGCAAGAGCAAAAATCGAGGACTTAACAGCAAACCTGGAGGAACTTGAGAAAGAACAGCAAACTAACCCCAAAGCAAATAGGGGAAGAGAAATAACAAAGATTAAGGCATAGATAAATGAATGGGAGAACAAAAGAGCAATAGAAAGAATCAATAAAACCAAAAGTTGGTTCTTTGAGAGAATCGATAAAATTGATGGCCCACTAGCAAGACTGACAAAGAAAAAAGAGAGAGGATGCAAATAAACAAAATAAAAAATGAGAAGGGGTGTGTTACCACAGACCCTGAAGAAATAAAAGAAACCATAAGAGGATACTATGAACAACTATATACCAACAAACTAGACAACTTAGATGAAAAATGGACAAATTTCTGGAGACACAAAAACAAGCTACAGTGACTCAGTAATAGAATATCTCAACAAACCAATCAAAAGTAAAGAGAGTCAATCAATCATAAAAAGCTTCCTACAAAGAAAAGCTCTAGGCCAGATGGCTTCATTTGGGAATTTTATCAAACATTCCATAAAGAACTAACACCAATCCTACTCCAACTTTTCCAAAACATTGAGGAAAACGGAACTCTACCTAACTCATTTTGTGATGCTAATATCATTTTAATACCAACACCGGGTAAAGATGCTATAAGAAAGGAAAGCTACAGGCCAATCTCCCTAATGAACATAGATGCAAAAATTCTCAATAAAATATTAGCAAATTGAAAGAGTTATACACCATGACCAAGTAGGGTTTATACCAGGAATGCAAGGATGGTTCAATGCAATAAAATCAATTAAAGTAATACAGCACATTAACAGACTGAAAGGGGAAAATCACATGGTCATCTTGATTGTTGCTGAAAAAGCATTCGACAAAATCCAGCATCCTTTTCTGATTAAAAAAAAAAAAACACTCCAAAAGATAGGAATCAAAGGTAACTACCTCGATATGAGAAGGGAAATGTATGAAAAACTGATAGCCAACATTACACTCAATGGAGAGAGACCGAAAGCCTTCCCCCAGGTACAAGACAAGGATGCCCACGGTCATCACTATTATTCAACATTGTGCTAGAAGTTTTAACTAGAACAATCAGGCAGGACAAAGAAATAAAAGGCATCCAAATTGGAAAGGAAGAAGTAAAACGCTCATTATTTGCAGATGATATGATACTATACTTGGAAGATTCTGAGAAATCAACAGCAAAGTCACTTGAGCTAATAAACAAATTCAGCAAGGTGGCGGGACATAAAATTAATGTGCAAAAATCAGTAACATTTCTATACACAAGCAATGAACTAGCTGAGGAGTCAGTTAAGGAAAAAATTCCATTCAAAATAGCAACTAAAAGAATCAGATATTTAGGAATGAACTTAACTAGGGACATAAAGGACTTGTATATGGAAAACTACATAACGCTGCTAAAAGAAATCAAAGGAGATCTAAATAGGTGGAAAGACATTACCTGCTCATGGATGGGAAGGCTAAATATAGTTAAGATGTCAATTCTACCCAAATTGATCTAAAGATTCAACATAGTACCAATTAAAATTCCAACAACCTACTTTGAAGATTTGGAAAAGCTGACTACCAAATTCATATAGAAGGGAAAGAGACCTCCCAAATAGTTAAAAGCATCCTAAAAAAGAAGCACAAAGTGGGAGGATTAACACTCCCTGACTTAAAGCCTACTAAAAAGCCACAGTGGTCAGAACAGCATGATACTGCACAAAGATAGAAGCATTGACCAATGGAATTAATTCAAGAGTGCAGAAATAGACCACCAAATCTATTTGTCAACTGATTTTTGACAAGTCCCCAAATCCTCTGAACTGGGACAAAATAGTCTTCTCAATAACTGGGCATGGAAGAACTGGATATCAAAAGAATGAGAGGACTCGTATCTTACACCCTACACAAAAATTAACTCAAAGTGGATCAAACACCTAAATATAAGAACTAGCACCATAAAGCTTCTAGAAAAAAATGTAGGGAAACATCTCCAAGACCTAATAATAGGAGTTAGCTTCCTAAACTTTACACCCAAAGCACAAGCAACAAAAGAAAAAAATAGATAAATGGGATCTCCTCAAAATCAAATGCTTTTGCACTTCAAAAGACATTATCAAAAAAGGTGAAGAGGCAGCCAACTCAATGGGAGAAAATATTTGGAAGTCATATATTGGACAAAGGTTTGATTTCTTGTATATACAAAGAAATCATGCAATGCTACCACAAAAGAACAAACAACCCAATTACAAACTGGGCTAAAGATATGGGCTAAAGGCATTTTTCTGAAGAGCAAATACAGATGGCTCAAAAGCACATGAAACGATGCTCATTTTCATTGGCTATAAGGGAAATGCAGATCAAGACTACAATGAGATACCACATCACACCTAGAAGAATGGCTGTTATTAAACAAACAGGAACCCATGAATGTTGGAGGATGTGGAGAAACTGGGACATTTATGCACTACTGGTGGGAATGTATAATGGCGCAGCCATTCAAACACTAAGGAAGAGTGTTTGGCGGTTCCTTAGGAAACTAAATATTGAGTTTCCCTATAACCCAGCAAAAGCACTAATTGGTATGTACCCAGCAGAGCTGAAAGCAATAACACAAACAGACATTTGCACACCTATGTTCATAGCAGCATTGTTCACAATCGCCAAAAGATGGAAACAAACCAAATGCCCATCAACAGACGAGTGGATCAACAAAATGTGGTGTATACATCTGATGGAATATTATGCAGCAGTAAGACAAAACGACATCCTGAATCACATGACAAGATGGATGAGCCTTGAGGACATAATGCTGACTGAAGTTAGCCAGACAAAAGGATAGATACTGTATGATTCCACTTTTATGAACAGCATAAAAGTATGATCAGAGGCTTATAATACAGAATATAGGGGACTTATAGATACATAAAAGATAGAGATGGGCAAAACCGTTAGCTAGTAAGGTTGAACTCCAATGTAAGGGAATAAGTGAAGGTGGTTCTTTAGTGGGTCTGTAAGTAATATTACAATATTGAATATGAACAAGATTGAAAGGGGTTGTATAAACCTACGTGTTCCACTGATTCACACTAGAAATATGAATTAGTTCTCACAAGTATTACTTCAAAGATATGATTCTTGTATAAAGAGGGTTTAAGTCCAGGGTATAGGGGGAAAACTGCTATTGCATGCTATGAGCTATGTTACAAAGGAAACCATCAGTGCTACCACAGCAACAGCAGAGGTAAATAATGGGGGGAGGGACAAGAATTAAAAGGAGGTTTAGATTTCCTATTTGGCAAGGATGTGTTCACTGGTTTTCTATCTCTTGGGAACAATGAAATTATCTAAAATTGAGAATGTTGATAGGCTGTGGATTTTGGGCCCTCTACCTGCTGCCCAGTTAATGCAGGTGGCTGAAGGATGCACTGATGGAGAAGTAGATTAGTAAACAATGGTGTACACTTATGAACAAAGGTTGTGCTGCTACAAAAAGGAACAAAGTCATGAGGCAGGCAACGATGTGAATGAACATGTGCGACATTTGGTGAGACAAAGTAAGGCAGAAACAAAAGAGCAAGAATGGTATGGTCACCTTTAGAAAATGCTTATAAGAAAAACAAGGGCCTATACTGCAAGCTTTTAGAGCAGACACATAAAGTCTGGAGTGGTGATTATTATTTCTGGATTTTGAGAGGCTGTTTTATATATATATATATATATATACAAAGAAATATATATATATAACCTGATATTTAGAGGTAAGAACAAAGCCGAACAGGTTGGGGTTAAAGTAATTCAGAACATAAGAGTAAGAAAGACAGTGTGTATATTTTAGAACCACACATACTTTTTGAGACCAATGGTAGAAAGTTTTATTTGGTCTGGAACTGAAATTCTCTGTAGCACATAGTCTAATTCAACCTATCTATATAGCTCATTTGAACAACTGAAACACAGGGAGCACAGAATTTTAAAAAGCTCCTTTAATCCTGTATAGATTATTGTAATGCCTGGATGCATCTAGAGTATATTAAGCAGATAATCAAAAAGTATTGGCAAGGTCCCCAGAGGGATGGGAGAAAAATATGGAACTATTAAACCTCACCATCAGGGAATCTCCTGATACTGTGTCAAACTTTAGAGGCACCCAAATCAATAGGACATGCCCTCGATCAGGAGGCTTACTCTTGGGAAGCTTTTGTAGCCAGCAGAGAAGCTTAGACTACCTATAGGCATGCCTAAGAGTTCTAGAGACCCTCTTTTGTTGGTCAGATGTGGCCTCAGTCTCTCTAAGCCCAACTCTGCAAATGAAATCATTGCCCTCCCCCTATGTGGGACATGACATCCTGGGGTGAAATCTCCCTGGTGACATGGGAGATGACTCCCAGGGATGAATCCAGACCTGGCACTGTGGGATCAGCAATTCCATCCTGACTAAAAGGGGAAAAGAAGTGTAATTAATAAAGTATCAGTGGCAGAAAGTTTCAAATAGAGTAAAGCTCTTATGCAAGCTTCAGGTTAGGTAGAACTTGCTACCTATCATAACCTGCCAACCACCAACCAGGACCATTCCAGCCAATCCTAAAGAATGCTTAGGGCAATATATAAGATTCCACAGGGTTCCAGCACTAGAGTAACTTTCTAGAAACCTATAACCTCCAGATGGGTCCCTGGTCCAGATAAGTCCTGAAACCTAGCCCAGCCTCTCCAGAACATCAGATAGTTCCATCTCCCTACCCCATATTAGTGACAAACCCCTCCAATATTAAAAATTTAGAATGGCCATAGCCCAAGCACCCCAAAGAGAGGGATGGAAAGATCAAAGGTGATGGTGGAGTTACACAGAGAAGATAAGATTTAACAAATGATATGAATGCCAAATCATTAAATTAATATCTCTTTTAGTTTCCAGTATTTTGGTGTAGCTAGAAGTAAAACCTAAAATTGTGAAATTGTAACCCATGTCAAACTCTGAAATATGTTCTACAACTAATCGTGGTGGTGAGCTTTGAAATTTATAACTTTTTTTGTATATATGTTGTTGTTCACAAAAAAAGGACAAAAAAGTCGATTGTGATGATAAAGAAATATTTAAGCCCTCTAGCCTCCTATATTCTGGAGCAGCAAGAAGAAAAAATATGAGGATCATAAGGTAGCCCATGACAAACTCTGGGATCTGTCCTATAACTGCTTGTTGGAGAGTGCTTTGAAACCTGTTGCCTTTTTATTTCTTTGCTTTGTTTATATGTTATACTATACAATAAAACAAGTTAAAAAAATTAGTTGCCATTTACACTGAAAAGTTCTTAAAATGCTTTGTGATCGAAGGCCTCATTAATCTCTAAAAGGCATTCACAGTCATTTGATTACATTATTAAGTAATGATGGGGAATGGAAATTCTGAAATTTCAGCCCTACTAGTGTTCAAATATCAACATATGGTTCAATGATTTGTATACTGTTGGGATCAGCAAGCTGTCTACAAGCTTCTTTCTGATGCTTGCCACATCATTTACCCTACTATCAAATGGTTACAGTGACTAAAAGCCAAATCCTAGCAGAAATTAAGATTAATTAATAGCTTAATTATCATTTTCTACTATATGGCATTTTGTTTAAGTCATACTTTATTATTTTGTGACTGATGTTAGCATATGCAAATGTTAACTAAGCTTGTTCTCCTGGTAAGAAATAGAAGTCTTATGAAATTCAAATGGTACCAAGCATAGTACCACTTATTAAGGGTCAACCATGACCTCAAATCAAAGTAAAAAATAAGTAGGTAAAGAAGCACAATTGTATCTTTGAAGAGGAAACAGAAAATTCATGAACTAGCTAACTGTTCTTTTTATGATATTAGGCATATTCTTCAGCAGTATATAAGGCAAGTGAGAAGGAGTTATAATTTCTCCCACAATTTTGACTGGTGTATGGCCACAGAGGAACATTTTCTTTAAATTCAAACTTGAGCCTTGTATTGTTGTAAGGTGTTAGGTACTGACCACATTTAGTTTAGAGAGAGCCACATGGCATACAATGTACACAGATTTTGGAGCTAGACAGGGCTAGGTTTGAATCTTGATGTTGCCCTTCATTTGTTGGTTCTGCTCCTTACTTGATCCATCATCTAATTTTTTATTGAGCACTGTGGCAGTTAGGTTCAACTGTCACTTTGGCCAGGTGATGATGTCCTGTTCTGTTTCTGTGGATTTAAATCATCAGTATGTGGAATTCATCTATGGCTGATTACATTTGTAGTCAGCTAACAGGAGTGCCTTCCACAATGAGTGAGGTTTAATTTAATTAGCTGGAGACTTAAAAGAGTGAGGTTAGAAGGGAGCTCAGCAGTTCAGCATACCTCATCTCAGCACTCGCAGCTCAGCCCAGACATTTGGAGATACAGAAAGGAATCACCCAGGGAAAGTCACTGGAACCCAGAAGCCAGGAGAGAAGGCCAACAGACATCACTGCGTGTCTTCCCATGTAACAGAGAACCTCAGATGAAAACTAGCTGCTTTTCCTCTGAAGAACTGTAAGTTTTTAACTAAATATATCCCCTTATATCTCTGGTGTGTTGCATTCTGGCAGCTTTCGCAAATTAAAACAGATTTTGGTACCCGAGAAGTGGGATGCTGCTGCAGTTTGCCAATACCAAACATGTTGGTCCTTTTTTTTAAATGGATAAGGGGAAGATTTTGGAATAATTGTGAGGAGCTTGATAGAGAAAGCCTAGAGTGCTTTGAAGAGACTGTTGGTATAAATGGAACCATTGCCAATCTGGACATAAAGGGATAGAAAAGGAACAAGTTGGAGTTTGCAGAGAGAGAACCAAAGAAGCTAAGCTCTGAAGCCAAGAAACCTCAGGGCAGGAGAGCAGACCCATCCATATATGTGGAGAGGGTGAGTTTGCCCCAAAAGCAGATGGTGGACCTTCTACTTCATTGCTCAGAAAGAGTTGTGCTGCCTCAGGCCTTGGAGAGGGTGGAGCATATTCCTTGGGGATTGGGAAGAGTCTGGCTGCCACCCCATTGTTCTGGAGGGGTTGAGAGTGTGGCCCAGAGATAACAGAGAGCCCAGGTGCAGCCTCAGTGTTTGGAGAGGGTGGAGACAACTAATGTCACCCAAAGTTGCATTTAGAGAGAGCAGAGCCAGTGTGTAGGCCCTTGGAAAGCTGACCCATCTCTGGTGTGTTGCATTCTGGTAGCTTTAGCGAGCTAAAACAAGTACCATCTATGAGTCAGGTGTTGCCTGAAGTGGAGATAGAAAACTATGGAAATGAATCAGACATGATATTTGCCGTAAGGAACTTTTATTTAGTAGAAAGATAGGCCAACAAATCTATATAATGGGACTAATAAAAGCTACAAAATGGGAGTGCTATAAGGATTAAAAATTAAATGAAATGAAATAAAATACTTGGCACTGTTTCTAGCATGCAATAGGCACTCAATTTAATTTTTCTTCATTCTATTATTTATTCAACATTTTCCTGAGTGCCTAGTAAATTCATGATACTGTGCTTGTTAATGAACAGGAGCCAGAGTTGTATATGCCATAGCCTTGCTGTCGAAAATTGCCATATGAAAGTTGGTAGAAGAGTGGGAGTGCTTCAAGCACATAGATACCTACAACACAAGGCTGTATGGGATAAATGCCAATTATCTCCTACAAGTTAATGCCACACAAATGGAATAGGGAGTCAATAAGAACTCAGTGGAGGATTACAATAATAAAAGCCTTGATTACATTGGCTGGCATAGAAATACAGTATGCTATCATACAGTAATTCCACATGATTTTTTTCCAGTAAGATTCCTTCAATCAAATTTTAGAAGAAAAAAGCAGACTGTGGGGTGATCCAGAATTAGAGATTATTTCAATAGGCACAAGAGACAAAAGCTCAAGAGAATCAAAAGCGGGCAAAACTAAAATGCCAGACCCTAGAGTCCAAGCTGGGGGCCTTGCTAGCAAGGCAGGAGAAATCAGAAGGAGGCGATGATCTGTCAAGATAGGGAAGGATGGAAGAATAAGAGTCATGGAGGGAAGGAGGAGCATGTTCAGTAGGAAAGCGGGAATCAGCAAGATCAAGGAACAGAAGCTATGGTTAAAGAAAGGGAACTCAAGACCTTGAGGTATAACCTATAACTGTTTCAAGTACCAATCCCAGGTAGTCATATTACTAACCATTGTAACCAATGACTAATAATATGCATTGCTCAGCTCTCCCTTCAAAGAAGATATGCTACCCAGGTTAAAGGAGTATTATTAGCTTGTCAGCCTCCAGCTGTTAGCAACTTCAGGCTCTGCTCAGTGTTGGAGCTAAGGTAGCCCCAATCAATGACTAGTGGTACAAGAGACTATTTCCACCCAATGTAGTCCCCTCGCATTGGTCACCTTTGTTCTGTTGCTCTCTGTTGGGCTAGTAAAGAAAGCATCACAGCCTGATGACTCCCTGTGCCCAATTCAGCTCACTCTCCTTTTCTTTAGCAGGCATTACTCCCCCCAAAACCTTGTTATTTCTTAGTGTATTCCACTGTCTGGTTTTTGGAGAACCTACCTACAGGGTATTTATACATTTTTAAGTCCTTTCACATACATGATCTCATTTTATTCTCATGATAATCCAGGTGGTAGGGTTAGGAAAAGTACCTGCGTTTCATTTTACAAATGGAAAAACTGAACTCAGAGCACTTAACTAACCTAACTGTGCTTACACAGCTACTGTGTTCCAAGACTGGATTAGAATCTTCCTCCAAATCTTTTCTGAATTTGGTGCTTTTTACCTTAGAAATATTAAGAGGAATAAGGAGTGACAAGTAAAAGCACTAAATAAAGCCACAATTGGTTATCTACCAAGCTTTGTAGAATTGGCATGAGGCTGAAAAGTAGAAATGACACAGCATAGGAAAACAATCCCATGCTTTATTTACTTTATTCTCTTCTGAATAAAGAAAAGGAGAATTACAAATTATAAAAAATTATTTTTGTCCTACTCACATTTTAGGAGTACCTTATGTGTATAATTGGGACAATCTTAATAATGTTAATAAAGTCTTTCATTTATTCTTTGCTATCAGTGAATCAGAGCAGAGATATTTTATCTCTATATCCAAGGGATACTTCAAGCTAGGTCATTTTGAAATCACACTACCTCTTTTACTATAAACAAGTTTTTTAATTTACAAAAATTGTTTCTCTATTGAAAGCCTCCTAACCATTTCTTTCTTCCTTTTATTCTTTGTAAAATAACTTTTGAAATAGTAAAATTACAGGCAAACTCATGTTTTAAAAAAAATTGAAATAATGTAGACAAGTACCTGTGTACTGCCCCCTACTGCCCCCACCTCTGAAGGTCAAATTCTGATGCAGTTTGAGCTAGGCTGGATTCCTGAAATGAACATAGATGAGAATGAACCTTCCTGGGAACTTTAGACACCAGGAGAAATGGGCTGACCCTGTCCCATTATGACTCATTGCAGAGAAGAGTCTCATTTGCTTGAAGATCAGTAATAGGATAGAGGATGCTCTCTTCTAAGTCACTTATGGAGTGGAAGGTGACTGGATGCTTAGAACTTGCTAAGGTAAAATCACAAGCTTTTATGTTACACAACATGGTATCTAGACAACATTACAAATCTATATAAATAGTTTTTATATAATATTTTCAAAGTTGACATGATAAAAAAGAGAGAAATATGAAATAGTGAAAGAAACTGGTAAAATACAACAGACGTCCACACATTAAAAAGGTCCATTGATAAAAGGAATTCAAATCAATCTTCATAAAACTGCACTACTTCCCAAGTTACCTCTAGCAGATCCTTGAGTCTTTTTAATGGCCAACTTGCTCCAATTGCTCCCCATTGGAATTACATGAGTGCCACCTAGTGTCATTGCTAAAGCTAAAAGAGGGTTGGCTAGAACAATTAGTTCAATTTACCTCACCTGACGAAACTGAGGCCCTGAGAGCAGAGGTGATTTAAGCAGGGCCACACATCTATCTGGTCAGTGGCGAAGCCAAGATTAAGAATCAGGTCACCAGCTTTAAAGTCTTGTTAACTGGTGATAAGCTCTGGAGTCTGGGGGTCAGGAGTTCTGTTTGCTGCTTCACTGCAGCTATACCATGTCAGAAAACAAAGCCTAAACTTTCCAGGGCCTTAGGTTCTCCATGTATTAAAATCCTAAAATAATGTTTACTTGTTCTTAAGGTCTTTGAGACACATGAATGACAGAGAAAAGAATCCAAGTGTTAGTACTTAGTTCCCCACAGGCATTTAGTTTGCCTCCCTCCTCTATGAAGGGCTGTCCTTAAACCAGTTGTACAGGTGATCAGTTTCCTACAACCAAACACTCTGTCCTAAATCAGCCCAAATTTGGCTCTTTCTACCTTCAGTCTCTGCCTTCTTGAATGAGGGAGATCTGAACAAAGCAAGTCTGTCAACAGATGCCACTTACATGGAAAGTGCCATTGGAATCATTCAGGCTTTCATTTTTGGAAGTTGGGCATTCTCAAGTTCTCCTAGTTTCTGTTCAGAGGTTAATCTCAGCCAATGATTCTTGGTGTTACCTAGACATTAGTCTCACCTAAGGAACTTTTAAACACACATGTCTGGGTCTGATCCACTAGCAGACAGAATTCAGGGGTTGAACTTCCCATTTTAGTATTTTTTAAAACCTCTCAGTTTATTCTGGTGCTCAGAGAATGGAAAGTCACAATGGTAGGCAGAGCTTATACTGAATAAGAATGCAGAAGAGAAAAAGTAGGAAAAGTGGGAAGTAGAAAAGTCATCTGCTCCAGACCTCAAATAGAACTTGGTGTGTACTAAAGTGTCCAATAAATGCCTGTTGAAAGGAACTTGTCCAAAACGAGATGGTATGCTGCTGCTGAAAGAATTTACAATCTGATAATTATTTCAGAATTCCCTTATGGCCCCATATGACAGATAACTATGAAGAACTACAAGTAAATTTAGAAGAAGGAGAAACCAGGTAGACAAGTCAATGTAGATCAATAAGAAATGTTTTAAAACATGAATGCATTTGAGCACGTTTAGTATCGGATCATACTAGACACAATATTCTACAACTTGCTTTTTTCACTTAATACATCATAGACATTGTTCTGTGTCAGCATATACAAACTTACCTCATTATTTAGCAGTGGCATGCTATTTTATTCCATAAATGTACCACTCAATGATGAGCAATTAGCTTGACTCCAGTTTCTGCCATTATATGCTAAACAATACCGAAGCGAATATCTCTGTGTATACTCTTGCCCAACTGGGCAAATAAAAGTTGCTAGAAGAGAATATTCCAAAGGGTATGAATATTTTAAATATTGATGCATATCTCCAAACTCCCATCTAAAACTGTTGTACCAAATCTTCTCCCATAAGTGGCATAAGAGAACTCTTTTGCTATTCTCCATCTCTTGATTGACTAGTTATCACCTTACAGAAATAACCAGAATCAGAACTTTACAGGCTTCATTAAGACCTAATCCATCTTCTGGGCTATAATCCTGTTTCTAGCTGTCTAACACACCTCATGGGCAACATCTTCTCTCCCTGGTGGATTCTCCTCCTGGGAGCTCTGGCCACTCTTATCTGAATCACACTCCCCACCCCACCCTGGCTCCTTGCCTCCCATGCCTAGTTAGGAATTATGTCTCATAATCTTTCTCTTTCCACAATCTTTATCACTTTCATAACTCTTTGATGGCTCTCCACTCTCTGCCAAATGCTCTCCCACAGTACTATAAAGAAATTCTTCCCTTCAGCCAGATTAGCCTACTCTCTCAACCACCAATATGCCTTGTGATGTTCTGCATTTGATTATGCCACTTTCTCCCTGAAGTTCTTTCCCATGGCTCTGCCTACATGAACACTATCTATCCAAGTAAGCTGTGAAGATATCTTGGAAAAGAACTTTCCAGATGGAAAGAATGGTTGGGATGCAGATTATGTAGAACTACAGAGGACATTGTAAAGACTAGGCAAATGTGAAGCATTATCATTACATAGGAAAATAGGTGTTGTCTCTGTTGACAGATTATCAAAAACTTTGTACAAATAATAATAATGTTTTTAAGGTAAGAAGAAATTCTGTTGCTTCAGGCTAAAAACCATAATATGGAATTTTGCCTCTCCCAAGAAGAGTTTTATTAAGCAAAAGTAAAAATATCCAATCTGAATTTTTGAGAAATTTCACAAGCTTGTAGTAACTAAGTAAGGACCTTAAGTAATGATCTGCCTCTTCCTCAAAGCCATATATATATAACTATATACACAGGTGTTTATACTTAACCAAGAAATCAATGTTTAGTCCACTAACTTATTTTTCTTATTTAATGTAAACATGATAATCATTTATATTCATGAAGATAGAAAACTACTTGCAAATTTAGTTCAGTTGAATATGGATTTCGTATCATTCATTGCTAATCCATAGGATTGTTGGAAGAATTAATGAGTTAATTTAAGTGTTTAGAACAATGTATGACACATAATAAGTGCTATATTTGTTTGCAGTAATTATTCTATATTAAATGTGTATATCTTATCCATCCATTCATTTATTCATATGACAAATATATTGCATTTCAGCTATATATGTAGTACTATATCAAGCATTCAAAATTTAAAGACATAATAAGGTAGTCTCAAGAATTTCATAGACTAGGGAAGAAAACAAATATATAAACACAGAAGTAAAACATAGTGTGGTTATTCAGCATTGTGCTAGAAGTTCTAGCTACAGCAATCATGCAAGAAAAAGAAATAAAAGGCATCCAAATTGGAAAGGAAGTAGTAAAACTTTCATTATTTGCAGATGACATGATCCTATACTTAGGAAATCCTGAGAAATCTATGACAAAGCTACTTGAGCTAATAAATTCACAAAGTGGTGGGGTACAAGATCAATGTGCAAAAATCAGCAATGTTTCTATACACAAGTAATGATCTGAGGAGACAGTTAAGAAAAAAAGTTCCATTCACAATAGCAACTAAAAGAATCAAGTACCTAGGAATAAACCTATCTAGGAATGTAAAGGACCTGTACACAGAAAGCTATAAAACATTGCAAAAAAGAAATCAAAGAAGATCTAAATAGGTGAAAAGACATTCCATGTTCATGGATAGGAAGGTTAAATGTTGTTAAGATGTCAATTCTACCCAAACTGATTTACAGTTTCAATACAATACCAATCAAAATTCCATCAACCTACTTTGAGGACTTGGAAAGCTATTTATCAAATTTATTTGGAAGGGAAAAGGACCTCAAATAGCCAAAAACATCCTAAAAAAAAAAGAAAAGAAAAGAATGAAGTGGGAGGACTTACACTTCCTAATTTTAAAGCTGATTATAAAGCCGCAGTGGTCAACATAGCATGGTATTGCCAGAAATAGACATATTGATCAATGGAATTGATTTGAGAGTTTCAGAAATAGCCACCAGAATATGGCCAACTGATATTTGACAAGGTCTCTAAGCCCACTGAATTGGGACAGAATAGCCTTTTAAATAAATGGGCCTGGGAGAACTGGATATCCAATAGCCAATGGAATGAAAGAGGACCCCTACTTCACACCATATACAAAAGCTAACTCAAAGTGGATCAAGGCTTAAACATATGAGACTTTAAAAAAATAGGCAAACATATGCAAGACCTAGTAATAGGAGGTAGCTTCTTAGACCTTACGCCCAAAGCACAAACAACAAAAGAAAAGACAGATAAATGGGAAATGCTTCTGTGCCTCAAAGACTTTGTCAAAAAGGTGAAGAGGTAGTTAGTTCAATGGGGAAAATATTCGGAAACCATATATTTCGGTTTGCTAAGGACACCAGAATGCAATATGCCAGAAATGGATTGGCTTTTACAAAGGGGATTTATTAAGTTAGAAGTTTATAAAATGTCCAAATTAAAGCATCAATAAGAGGATAACTTTGCTCAAGAAAGACCGATCACATCCAGGTTTTCTCTGTCAGCAGGGAAGGCATGTGGCTGGTATCTCTTGGTCCTTTGCTCCTGGGTTGCATTGCTTTTGAATTCCAGTGGCTTTCTATGTCAACTCTCCAAGCATCTCCAAGAATCCCTCTCTGCTTTCTGTGTCAGTTCTGAACTCTTTCTCTCTCTCTGTTAGCTCCTTTAAGGACACAAGTAAACTAATTACGACCCACCTTAAATGAGCAGGGTCACTCCACGGAAACAACCTAATCAAAAAGACCCCCCCTACAATAGGTCTGCCTGCACAAGATTGGATTAGATTTAAAACAACACAGCTTTTCTGGGGTACATAGCAGTTTTCAAACCAGCACACCATATATCTGATAAGGGTTTGACATCCAGTATATATAAAGAAATCATACAACTCAACAACAATAGAAAACAAACAACTTGATTATAAAATGGGCAAAAGATATGAATAGACATTTTCTGAAGAGGAAATATAAATGGCTAAATTGCCCATGAGAAGATGTTCATCTTCATTAGCTACCATAAGAAACTAGAGAAATGTAAGTTAAATATAGAGGGAAGAAAATAATAAAAGTTTCAGTAGAAATTATACAGATCAACAGCAAAAGAACAAACAACCCAATTATAAAATGGGCAGGGATATGAATAGGAACTTTTCTGAAGAACAAACACAGATGGCTAAAAAAAACATGAGAGATGCTCATTTTCATTAGTTATAAGGGAGATGCAAGTTAAGACAACAATGAGATATCACCTCACACACACAAGAATGGCTGATATTAAATAAACTGGAAACTACAAATTTTGGAGAGGATGTAGAGAAATTGGAATACTTATTCACTGCTGGTGGGAATGAATAATGGTACTGCTGCTGTGGAAGACAGTTTGGCAGCTCCTCAGAAAACTAAATATCAAGTTGCTCAATGACTCTGTAATCCACTACTCAGGATATACTCCGAAAAGCTGAAAGCAGGGTCATGAAAGACATTTGCACATCAATGTCATAGCGGTATTATTCACAATTGCCAAAAGATGGACACAATCCAAGTGCCCATCACCAGACGAGTGGATAAACAAAACGTGGTACATTCATATGATAGAATATTATGCAGAAGTGGATGAAATAGGTCCTGAAGCACATGACGACATGGATGAAGCTTGAGCACATAATACTGAGTGAAATAAGCCAGACACAAAAGGATAGATACTGTATGATTTCACTAATATGTATATCCTGGAAAATGTAAACTCAGAGTCTTAAAATGTAGAATACAGGGTATCTAGAGATAGAAAGAAGTTAGAGAAGGAGGAATGGTTACCTAATATGTACAAACTGGTTAATGAAGTTAAATATATAGGAATGGAGAGAGGTGATGGTAGTTCATCAGTGGGTTGATATGTAATAGTGCCATACTGAAGGTGAATGTAATTGAAAGGGGTTGTTTAGAGTCATATATCTCACCAGTTAGTACTACAAATATAAATGAGTTCTTCATAAACTACTTCAAAGGTATAACACTTGTACAAAGAGTTAATAACAGAGGGGTATAACTACTTACTGCATTCTCTGGTCTATATTTAACAGAAATACATCACAAGTACCACAACAATACTAGGAGTAAATATGTTATGTTGAGCAAAATAAGCCAGAAACAAAAGAACAAATTTTGTATGGTCTCTTTTAAAAAATATTTATAAGAAAATTTGGGCCTAGATTGTAAGCTCTTACAGCAGTCACATTTATTCCTGAGCTTTAGGTGTTATTACTAAATTCTGAGATGCTGTGCTCAATGTGTATAACCTGATATTGTCCTTTCATTGCTTGTGTGACACCTAAGCCTAGAATTGGGAATGAGGTCTTGCAATTCTGTAGAGCTTAATGTAATATCCTGATATAGTCCAGAGTAGGTTGGGCAGATATTTAAAAAGTATTGGCAAAGTCCCTTGAGGGACTAGAGAAAAAAAAAAATGGAACTATTAAATTTTCCCATCTGGGAAATCCCTGATACTCTCTCAAACATTAGGGACTCCCCAGTTAATAGGCCAAACCCTTGATCTCGAGGCTTGCTCTTATGAAACTTACCTCTGTAAGAGAGAACCTAAACCTACCTATAATTATGCCTAAGAGTTACTTCCAGAGAACATCCTTCATTGCTCAGATGTGGCCTCTTGCTCTCCTAAGCCTAACTCTGCAGGTAAAATCGTTACCTTCCCCCCTATGTGAGACATGGCATCCAGGAGTGTAAGTCTCCCTGGCAATGTGGGACATGACTCCTAGGGATGAGCCTGGCCCTGACACCATGGGATTGTTATCGGACAAAGGTCATTTTAGGATAATGTGCACAGAGGCCCCAGATGAAGTAATTAGGGGTGATCTAACCATTGATCATGAGTAGATTGATTACATGTTTAGTCATGAAACACATGTAAGAAAATGGTGGCCTTATTATGATGGGCACGAGTTTTAGTATTATAATGAGGTATAGGTAACTTACAGGTTAAAGTCTAAGCTGCTGCAGGTCCATGTTGGTTAGATCCAGTTTGGGGTATTAAGATTACTTTGGTCTTGGAGTAAGGTAGTTCTGGGCTGACCCAAGACCCTTCATTAATAAACATTAGGGGCTGTCTTTAGTGATCACAAGACCCTAAAGTAAAAAAACTGGATAAATGGGTACAAGTAAAGGTTTGTCACAAGGTTTTTATAATCACAAAGGCACAAGATAAAGTCTATACAGTCATTATCAGAGATCAAGGCAGCTGGATTATAAATAAAATATTTCAGGTATTTCCCTCTGTCTACTCTAATATACTAGAAAGTAAAAAAGGAATATCTATATAATAATTCAGTAATCATAATCATTCTTTAAATTCTAACTTCTCAGTTACAGATCGACAATGCCTACCTGACCAAAAGGGGAAAAGCAATGTAACAAAATAAGGTATCAGTGGCTAAGAGATTCCAAATAGTCAAGATGCTTTTTGGAGGTTACTCTTATGCAAGTTTCAGCTAGATATTGCTAATTGCCATGGTATGCCAAGCTCCAACCAACAGTATTTCTGTAAACCATAAAGAATACCCAGACTTTATAAAAGTCTTCACTCACTAAGTTTACTTTTCAAAAACCTAAAGCGTCCAAATTGTCCCTGGGCCAGATAAGCCCAGAAACCCAGAGTTACCAGTCTCTCCAAAAGCATCAACTAGTTACACCCCCCAATCCCACAGTGTTGACTCCCCTTTTCAACATTAAGAAGTTAGAATGTTACTGCTCAAATATCCCTAAAGATTGGGAGAAGGATGAAAGGAGGAGGAGTTGTAAC
Source organism: Myrmecophaga tridactyla (assembly GCA_004026745.1). Classification (NCBI taxonomy): domain Eukaryota; kingdom Metazoa; phylum Chordata; class Mammalia; order Pilosa; family Myrmecophagidae; genus Myrmecophaga; species Myrmecophaga tridactyla. The sequence goes on along the minus strand of PVIY010031493.1, from coordinate 10,810 downwards.
AGAGAAGATAGGATTTACCAAATGAGTATGATTATGTTAATAATTCTTTTTAGTCCCCAGTGTCTTAGAGCAGCTAGAAGAAAATACCTGAAATTGTGGAACTATAACCCATATCAAATTTTGGAATTTGTTCTATAACTACTTGTTAAAATGTACTTTGAAATTTATTGCTTTTTTGTATTTATTTTGTATTTCACAATAAAAAATGTTTTAAAAAATAGTGTGGTAAATGTAATAATGAAGGTATATTTAAGGGGTAGTGGTAGCATGAGGCAGAAATGAATGATTCTGCTTAGGAGAGAAGTTACAGGGAAGATTCTGCTCAAGCCATGGGGCTTAATAGTAGAAGGAAGTCAGTAAAATATAGCAAAGCAGATAAAACAAGTTCTAGCCATGACGTGAAGTCATGCAGCATCAGGGTATATTTGGGTCTGCAAGTCCAGAATGATTGGATTTTATTTTATTAGAAAAGAAAGTGAAGTATTTTAAGGTGTACCAGATGATGAGAGTAATATATCAGTAGTAAGGAATTTGGACATTCTTTATAGAGGATGAAGTGTTAAAGGATTTTAGGTAGGTTTCCAATTTAGAAAATGTGGAGCAAGAAGCACAAATCAAATGCCTCTAAGGACAAAGCAACTAGTAAATGTATAAATTGGGTCTGGCCTAAAGTGAAAGGGAGTATTGGGAGTGACAGCTGAAGAGTGTATAAAGACATTTGAGTGATTAAAAACAATTACAGAATTAAGGGGTTTTTGTTTGAGGGCTGCCAGTTTGAACTCCTAGTGTACAGGCTATGTCGAGTGCATGGGGAAGAGTGGAAGGAGGTGGATTCTAATCAATGAATCCATTCACATAAAAGATAATGAGGGACTTAAACAAGAGAATAGTGCAGAAGTGGAGAAAGTTGCTAACTTGAAAAATATTTAGGCAGGTAAAAACTTATAGGCCCTGAAAACTAATTATATGAGAAGGAAAAAGAAAAGAATATAGAAAAATTTTCAGGTTTCTGGCTTAGAAGATTGAGTATATGATGAAACCATTCACCTCTATAGAAATGGCAGGTAGGGATTGGGAGGCAGATAGAGCTAAGTTTGGTTTGGGAAATGTTGAGTCCAGAGTATGTGTGGGTCATCCAATGCAAGCTCCCAGTAGATGATTGGTTTTATAGAGGCAGAGAGTAGAAGAAAGACCAAGGTTAGAAATACAGATAAAGTAGTTATCACAATATGGGTGGTAATTAAAACCAGAAAAGCAGTTGATTTTGTCTAGAAAAAAAGATGAGTGAGCAAAATGTAGAGAAGAAATTCTTTATCTAAACTTTTGAATGCTTTTACATCTATGGTCATTTTCATAATTATGACATCCTAAAAAATTCCTCTTATTCAATTGTGTATTCTTCTGATGTACATTTTTTTTTTGTATACTCTATGGTCGCGGTCACATTTCATTCCTTTTCCCATGTGAGTATCCATTTAGTGCAGCACCTCTTGTTGAATTTGTGTTTGTTTGGTTAGTTTTTCGTTTGTTAGTTTGGGAAGCGCATGAGCTGGGAATCGAGCCCAAGTCTTCCCCATGGCAGGCAAGAATTCTACCACTGATTTCTACCCCCTTCTGATATAATTTTTAAAAGTTCAAATGACAGTGATAAGCTGTATAATTTAGCATAAATATTAGAGAAATCGGCCTGTAAATAAAATAGTAATAGAAACTATAACAGATATCCATATTTTCTATATATATTGTTAAAAGCATGTTATGTAATTCCTCTGTAACCAATTACCTCAGATGGTTCTTTGCTATTTTATTAAAGTCATACCCCTAAAAGGAAGGGTGGGTAGAAATATATGGGGCAAATGAAGATAGATTATACGTAATGAATAGCACTGCCATTGTTGAGGACAGTGTTTACAGAATAGGTGTGTGTGTGTGTCCTCAGTGGTGTTAATTTTTTTTTAAAAAGCAAGTTATTTTAAAATTTAAGGTTATTTCCAGATAACATACTGTTTACTATACCTATTTACAACCAACAGTGAATCAATCCCATAAAAGGCCTTTGTCTGGAACACTTGGGAAAAGTATTGGAAAGGGGAAAGGGTGGAAAAGGCTCCCACATTAAAGTACATTTATCCTGAACCCAAGAATGGGTCAAACCCTATCGAAATGTTTATTTTGAGTCCATCTACATAACCTAAGAGTCCATCTAAATTAGTGAAGATAGCTACTACAAGGCTAATGGAAAAATATTATCATTTCAGTTTTTTTTTTAAATCACTGCTAACTCAACACTAAATGAATTAAAAGCAGATGTTGAAATTGCTACCAATGGTTCACATGTCATCTGTAAATGTTAATTAGCTTAGTTTTGTTCATCATTCAATTACATGTTAGGCTTCAGTAATTTAAAGAGCTTTGCAATGCAGATCCTGATGGGATATTAATGTTATAAATAATTGAAATAATTGTGAAAACATTTGTCCTTCCCAAGAAAATTCCTAGGAAGCTTAGGATTCTGAAACTCTTACAAAATACTGAAAAAACAAATATCAATATCATGTTATTCAATTCTACAAGAACTTTTACGCACCATCGATACTTTTGGCCCAAACTTTGGCATAGCAGAGGGTGCAAAAGAACATAAAAACAGTTACTATTTTCACAGTTAATAGTATTAGATGCTACAAGACTCAGTGCACAGATGAGAGGGTCTGATAAGAAGTGCTTTACATGTTCAAAGAAGGTAGAGTTTGAGGAGGGCAGAGATGATATGGGCAGGCATCTCAGGGGCAAGTTTGACTGGATACTGAATAACACACAGGATTTAATATCCCTTCATGGGCAGTAGGCCTCCAAGATGGCCCCAGTGTTTCTCAACTTTGGTAATTTATTCTTTTGTATAGTTCCCTCCCACAATGAGTATGGTTGACCTGTGCAACCATTAGGAAACTGTAGATACGATGGAGCAAGACTTTTTAGGCTAAATCACAAAAAAAGCAGTTTCAAACTTGGTCTCTCTTGCATGCTGACTCTGGGAGAAGCCAGGAATCATGTCAAAAAGACATTCAAGCAACCCAGGTAGATAACCATTTGGAGAGGAACTGAGGCATCTTGCCAACAGCCAGCAAGAACTTTCCTACATGTAAGTGAAAGTGGACCATGCCAGCCTCAGTGAGGCCTTCAGATGATTGAATGACAGCAACTCTAGGTAATATCTTGACTGTAATCTCACGAGACCCTGAGTCAGAACCACCCAGCTATGCTTCTTGTGAATTCCTGGCCCCCAGAAATTGTGAGATAAGAAATCTCTAATCCTTTTAGATTCCAAGTTTTGAGGCAATGTGCTATGCCATAAATAACTCAGATAATCTTTACCTGAGAAAAGAATAAACCAAAGTCAAGAAAAGGTAGATTGGATATGGAATGAAAACTCAAGAGCTATGATTATCTCTCTCCCTCTTTAAAAAAAAAAAAAAGCTATATTACAATGAAAAATAAAATAAACTCTAGTAGACTAACATGACAATCATGATGACACAGGTAAATTCACAATCTGTAACTGCCCCCTGATCCCACTCAGCAATTTCTATAACTGAATTAATTAATTCATTCCAAAATACTTAAAAACAATCCCTTAGTTCATTTAACAAATATTTATTGAGAATGTACTATGTGTTATAGGCATAATCTGAAGTACATATAACACAATGCAAATTACATATTTATGCATGAAATAGCATAATACTATGGCACAGAAGACCACATAATTTTTGTTCTTTTATAGTTTCATTCAAAGCCAAAAAAAACTTTACTTTTTACTTTATAAAAATACAATTTGTGCCTGCCACGCTGGAGACCCAGGTTCGATTCCTGGTATCTGCCCATGCAAGAAAAAAAAATACAATTTGATTTTATAAGAAGTTGGAAGCAATGCAACCCAGAAGAGAAGGGAGAGATGAGCAGATGCTGCCATGTGCCTTCCCATATTACAGAGCAGTCCAGGATCGTTGGCAGCTTGTCTTCAGGAAGAAGTAGCTGCTCGGTAATACACCCCTGACCACCCCTTTTCGTCACAGAAAAAGCCAGTAAACTTAGGACATTTGTGTTACTATTTTATGTTATCTTTGGAAAATGAAAATATATAATTAATTTTTGAGATCCACTACTTTAAAAATTTACCAGGTCCTCAAGGAAATTCAGATGACAGTAATAGAAATGGACCTGGGTTAATGATGTAAGGTGTTAATATAGAGAGAAGATTGGCCTAGCAGAGCCTGGTCACCGGTAGAAGTCCCTGGGCCTTTGGCTGAGAAGAAGCCTTGAGGATATTATTAAAGTTCTCTTATGCTTTAGTAATTGTTATAAATTGTTTTGTGGGCACCTTTACTTGGAGATCAACTGGATGGACAGTAGAAGTGATTACTGCAGAGATGACCAAGTATCCTTTTGTCCCTGAGCCAGGTTGCATAGCCATTCATCTGACATGCATTTTTGAGCACCCACCTTGTATGTCAAGGTCTGTATGAGGCATCCCTCTACCACAGGGATGCTGACTTTGCAAAATCCTTTGTCATCATTGAAGTATCAAAAGAACTACAGGGAATGAAGATGATACCATCGGGTTGGCAGCTGCTTCAGCAATCTCTCTAAAACCCATTCCCTTAACTACCAAAGGCTTGGATCATATCAACCCACCTGCTCATAGAAGAGAGCAAAAAATTCAGATTTACTCAACCTGCAGATTGCTTTCCACTTCTGATTATGTGAATGCTATGAAAATACATACCTAACAGGCCTTGCCCTGATCAAGATAGTGGCGTGAGATGCATTAGGGCTTCTTTATCCTATAGTAACTTTGAATAACTAGCAAGAACTGGCAGAAACATCTTTCCCAAACTCCAGAAAATAATTAAAGGACTGCAGTAACAGGGCAGGAAGAACACCAAACCAAGAAAAAGGCAAGTTAAAAGTGGTAGGATCTTATGGTGCTACCAGCTGGTCTCTTTACCATTCCCTTACTAGCTCGGGATGATGCTGGTCAGTGCTTCCAATGTGGGTCCCTCGTCCTGATTCCAGAGGGAACAGAGTAATCCCAATACCATGCACGTATGGGGAGTCTTTATGTCTGGTCCAGTTTCTCTGGTCTGGTAGCAGACTGGGGTAATGAATCAAGACATTTGTCACAGGCTCACCTTTCTAGAACTTGCTCTGCATGTAGAAGGAAGTGCATAAAGCTCTCCTACAGAATGTTGTGGGAGAGCAGTCAAGTCATGGCTGCCTGGGGTAAGAATTGCTGGCTGAAGAACATATAGTGCAGTGCCTGGCACCATAAAGAAACTGTTTTCTATGTAAGAGGGGACATTCATATTGATAAATGGGGAATTCCTAGAGCCACAAACGCATGGCCAAGACAAGATGCATGTACAGAAAGGATCATGGAGGCACCTACAATTTGTTCTCAAGCTAATTCTCTAAACTCAGTGTTGAAGAGCACGCACATAGGTCAAATTTGCAAAGATTAGGAAAGGTGTTTTATATTTTTCTTTTTAAAAAATGTTCCTGGCATATACAGAAAGCTTTATTATAACACTAACTGAATACAAGCTTAAGAACTAGGCTCCTCAGAGTCTATGTTTCAGTGATAACATGTTAAAATATCAAAATGCCTAAGTTCCATTAAAGGTTACAAAACAAAGACCCAGGCAAAGGAGAAGATTAAAGCATCAGAAATCATCAATGAGAAGGAGAGACCTGCAACATACCAGACAAAAACTTGAAAAAAAGTCTTAAATATGTTCAAAAGAAGTAAAGGAAAACATGGACAAAGAACTAAAGGAAATCAGGAAAATAGATGAACATGAAGAGAATATCTATAGAGAGATGGAAATTATGAAAAGGAAACAAACAGAGCTGAAGACCACAGTAACAGAAATAAAAATTTCCCGGAGGGGCTAACAGCAGATTGGAGCTGGCAGCAAAAAGAATAAGTGAACTTGAAGGTAGAAAATAATTAAAATAATTGAATGTGAGAAGCAGAGAAAGAAAGAATGAAGACAAATGAAAAGAACCTCAGGAATCTGTGGGACAACATCAAGCATACAAATATGTGGGAGTTCCAGAAGGAGAAGAAAGAGAAAGTGGCAGAGAGACTACTCAAAGAAATAATGGCTGAAAACTCCCCAAATTTAATGAAAGACATGAATATACATATCCATGATGCTCAACAAACTTCAAATAATATAAGCCCAAATATATCCATGCCATGGCATGCCATAATACACTATTGAATGCTGAAGCGAAAGAGAGAATTCTGAGAGCTGAAAGAGGGAAGCAATGTGTCACATAAAAGAGAACCTCAATAAAATTAAGTGCTGGTTTCTCATTGAACCCATGGAGGCAGCAGATCAAGGGGATCATTGAAAGAAAAAAAAATGCCAACAAAGAATTCTATATCCAGTAAAAGCTCTCTCAAAAATAAGGGAGAAAATAAGACATTCCCAGAGAAACAAAAGCTGAGGGAATTTGTCAGCACTAGGCCAGCCCTACAAGAGGGGCTAAAGGGGACTCTGTAGGCTGAAAGGAAATGACAATAGACCAGAGATTGAAGCATTATTTCCTATAAGATCTAAAAGGCAAGTATATAGAATGTAATGATAAATCAGTAGTTTTGCATTCAAATGTATCAACCTGTAATTTGTGACAACAGCTATAGAAATGTGGGGAGATGGAAGGGTATAGGAATATAAATTGGTACACTAATGCAAATGAGATTTTTATAGGTTTAGGATGTTAGGTGTAAGCTCAATGATAACTATGAAGAAAACACCAGAGAATAGGCAAGCTTATAGAGGCAAAAATTAGAGTATAGGATGTCAGGGGTCAGGGAAAATGGACAATTTATGCATAATGGACATTGGGTTTCTGTTTGAGGAGATGGGAAAGTTTTAGGAATGGAAATTGGTGAAGGTACTGCAATATTGTAAATGTGATTAATCCTCTTGAAAGGTATTCTTGGGAGTGATTAAATGGGAAAGTTTATGTTGTTTATATGTTCCCACAATTTTTAAAAAGGGGGCAACTAAGGAGACTAACAAGTACATGTAATATATGATGTAATAAGGGAGGAGAAAAGACTCAAGAGAACATTATTGGGACACATGAAAAAGTTGGAATGTCGACTATTAGTTTCATATCCATGTTAAATTTATTGAACTTGCTAACTGTACTTAAGATGGTTATATAAGTGAGTATCTTTGTTCTTCAGAAATGTACATGGCAGTGTTGTGTTCAAGAAGCATGATATATGCAACCTACACTTAAGTGTTCAGAAAATGGATAGAAAGATAGAGTCAGCAAACGTAGAAAAATGTGGTGGATCTAGGTATCTTGGGAAGGGGTAGGAATATGTTGGAATTTTCTGTATGGGGTTTGTACTACTTTTGTAACCATCCAAAATGTAGATATAAAAAATACAATTTCATTTTATAAAGGATAATATAGAATTATATCCCACCTTCCCATTTGGATGCGGGAACTACAGTTAGATACACACAAGCAGTTAGGAGACACACCCCATGTGGATAATGCAGTGATGGGATTTCCTTTTCTCAGAGACACATCTTGGAAGTGTCTGCATTGTGTACACACCAACAGTCCAGATAAATGGCAGGACCTGAAGATTTTTTTAAAGCACACACACACAACTCAGAAAGATACACCCACAAAAATTTTCAACCAACTAGAAAATAGTTTGTAGGCACAGTGTAGTCCTCATTTTCTCAGGAAGTAAGGCATGTTGGCGGTAATTCAGACAAACCAGATCCAGAACAAAAGAAAGGGCTTATTCAGAGGACTCAACAACCAGAGGGATCAACACTAACTTAACAGTCTGGGTATTGACAATGGGGTGAGGTCCTTGTCGTTTCAGAAAATGAGATCCCACACAGAGCTGTAAGTCCCCCTAAGTGTGGAGGCCAGTGCCCTGCCCCCATGGGCAAGGCAAGCTGGTTACTGAGGGAAAAAGAAACAAACCCCATGAAGAGCAAGGAAGGTATCTCAACCAACTTCCAACCGCAGAATTAATTAATGAATTAAGACTGCTGAAAACAGGCCCCAAGCACAGATAAACCTGGAGTAAACACTAAAGGAACGAGAAGTTTTCACCCTGGTAGAGAGGGGGCAGGGCTAATGGAAAAACAATAACAAGAAAAACAACAGGGGTTTTTTGAGTTGGACAGCACAAGATACTGGAAAAGGGCTGGGCCCCAAGAAAAGGAGCACATGGAGACGGAGAACATATAGAGCCATATACCAATTCCAACTGTTGACTGGTAAATCCAGGGAGCTGGGGTCCAACCATGAAAAAATCTTTTATTCTCTCTCTCTCTCCCTTTTTTTTCCTTCACTTTTTACATTAGATAGAACGGCAAGCATTTTCAGGCTCCAGCACTGCCCAGGCAAAAGTGGAACTAAGGCATTCTGAGAGACAAAGTAACTATTTGGTGAACGGGAATAATTCTCTAAAATATGAATCTTCACCAAGAAGAGGGGGGCAAGGCCCAACTCAAGTGGCTGCCCTCCTGCAGGGAATTCAGGTTCCAAGGACACAACCTAAGCCCACCTTCTACCTCAGCCTCTGTCTCAACCATACCACTACAGGGAATGGCTGCTGAGAATTAAAGGTACTGCATCACGTTACACTAGTGGGAAGATGCAGGCTGACAAGCATGTCAGGCTGGGCAGGATAGGAAAGCACAGAGTCAAGAGGTTTCAAAGGGAAGTATCACACCCTGATAGGTCTCACCTTCATAGAAACTTGATATTGCTTATAACCCCCTCCTGAGATGTGGACTGTCTGGTCTGGGAAAATCTGATTGAGGTTGATCATATCTGAGGAGACCTTCCTCAAAAAGAAAAAAAAAAAAACACGTTCTATAAAGGCAGGGCAAGAACTAGAAAAACAAGAGCTGAAAAATTGTGATCAATTAAAAAGAAGCCACACTTGAGGTCTAGAATAAGCTGAACTGGAATGACAAAGAACCGATAGAGAACAAAACCAACAAACAAGAAAACCTGTGTATTAGTTTGGAAGCTGCCAGAATGCAATAAACCAGAATTGGAACGGCTTTTAAAAGGAGAATTTAATAAGTTACAAGTTTACAGTTCTAAGTCTATGGAAATGTCCAAACTGAGGCATCCAGAGAAAGATACCTTAATTCAAGAAAGGCGATTGCATCTGGAATACCTGTGTTAGCTGGGAAGGCATGTTGGTCCCTTGCTGATCCCTTGCTCCTGGGCTCCATTGCTTTCCGCCTCTGTTCCTGTAGAGTTCCCTGCTTTGCTTCTCTAGAGCTGGCTTTCATTTTTTGGCTTCCCTTAGCTCTCTCCAGGTTGTGGCTTACTTAACATCTCATGGCGATGTCTACTGGGCTCCAAGCATCTCCAAACATCCGTGTCTCTGTTCTGTGAAGCAACTGTTCTCCAAGCATCTCTCTTGTCTCTCCAAAATGTTTCCTCTTTTAAAGGATTCCAGTAAATGAATCAAGACACACCTGGAATGGGGAGTGAAGTCATATCTCCATCTAATCAAAAGGTCACACCCACAATTAGGCATGGCATATATCTGTGGAGATAATTTAATCAAAAGTTTCCAATGTACAGTATTGAATTAGGATTAAAAGAAATGGTTGCCTCCACAAGATTGAAGTAAGATTAAAATATGGCTTTTCTGGGGTATGTAATACTTTGAAACCACCACACCGAGGTAAAAAAGTGAAGATGACCTGCAGAATAAGCTAATTAAGGAGATCAAATGCCTAAATGCTAGCAAAAAATAACAAGTCAAACTAGGAAAATTGAAGATACGGCCCAGTCAAAGGAACAAACCAACATTTCAAATGAGATACAGGAGTTGAAACAACTAATTAAGGATGTTTGAATAAACATGCAAAATCACATCAAAAATCAAATCAAAGAGTTGAGGGAAGATATGACAAAAGAGATAAAGAATATAGAGAACTCAAAAGCTTGAAAAAACAAATGGCAGAACATAAGGGAATGAAAGGCACAATAGAAAAGATGAGAAAAAGGAGATCTACAATGGCAGACTTAAAGAGGCAGAGGAAAGGATTAGCACATCTGACATCCTATAACAAAAGAGCAGATAGGGAAAATAATGGAAAAATATGAGCAGGGTCTCAGGGAATTGAATGACAACCTGAAGCGCACAAATATATGTGTTATGGGTGTCCCAGAGGGAGAAGGAAAAAGGGGAAGAAACACTAATGGATAAAATAATCACTGAAAATTTCCCATCTCTTATGGGAGACATAAAATTACAGATCCAAAAAGCACAGCATACCTCAATCAGAATAGACCTGCTCCAAGACACTTACTAATCAGATTGTCAAACGTCAAAGGCAAAGAGAGAATTCTGAAAGCAGCAAGAGAAAAGCAATCCATCACATACAAGGGGACTCAATAAGACCATATGCATATTTCTCAGTAGAAACCATGGTGGTGAGAAGACAGTGGTATGATATAGTTAAGATTCTAAAAGAGAAAAACTGCCAACCAAAAATTCTATGTCCAGAAAACCTTTCTCAAAAATGAGGGGGATGGTGAGAACGGGGAGAAATTCAACTTCCCCCAAGTTGAATTCTTGATATTCTCACAAGCAGTGTGGACAACCAAAGCTATAAGCTGAGCCCTCAGTCTTCGGGTTTGTTCATACGAAACTTAACCCCACAAAGGATAGGTCAAGTCTACTTAAAATTTAGGCCTAAGAGTCACCCCCAGGAGGGCCTCTTTTGTT
>PVIY010031492.1:0-29911 GCA_004026745.1 Myrmecophaga tridactyla | reverse complement strand
AACATGGCTATTGGAATACAGCTCTACATTTTCAGGCAGTTCCCTCCAGCCTCTCCATTATGTCTTTTTTTTTTTTTTTTTTTTGCATGGGCGGGCACTGGGAATCAAACCCAGGTCTCTGGCATGGCAGGTGAGAACTCTGCCACTGAGCCACTGTGGCCCACCCTCTCCATTACATTTTGACTAACAAGGTTATATCTATTTAATGAGTAAGAATAACCTCCAGGATATCCTCTTGACTCTGTTTGGAATCTCTCAGCCATTGACGCTTTATTTTGTCTCATTTCACTCTTTCCCCTTTTGGTTGAGAAGGTTTTCTCAATCCCTTGATGCTGAGTCCCAGCTCATTCTAGAATTTCTGTCCCACATTGCCAGGAAGGTCCACACCCCTGGGAGTCATGCCCCATTTAGAGAGGGGGAGGGCAGTGAGTTTGCTTGTTGTGTCGGCTGGAGAGAGAGGCCACATCTGAGCAGCAAAAGAGGTTCTCTTGGAGGTGACTCTTAGGCCCAATTTTAAGTAGGCTTTACCTAGCCTTTGTGGAGTTAAGTTTCATATGAACAGATCCCAGGATTGGGGGCTCAGCCTATTGCTTTGGTTGTCCCCACTGTTTGTGAAAATATCTAGAATTCTCTACTTGGGGAAGTTGTATTTTCCCCCTTTCTCACCATTCCCCCAAGGGGACTTTGCAAATGCTTTTTTACTCACTGTTCACATCACTCTGGGATTTACTGGAGCATCACTCTGGACAAACCTACAAAATCTTATGCCCTACTCAAGGTTCCATGTACTTAAGGTGTTCAGTTAAGCTGTCCACATAAGTTATATTAGGAACTGCACTAGTCAAATTATAAATTTTGTACCAAATAAACATTTTTTGCTTTAGTTCGGACCTAAGTTAAAATTTTAAAATATTAATTACCATCTATTTTCAGCATCCTACAGTATTGACATTCCTTTGTTCTTCCTCATGCAAAAACATTTTTAAAATTTGTACATTTAGTCACTATCGTTATATACTTTAGGCATTCTAGATTATACCATGTCAGTCTTTATCGTCTTTCTTTCTGATTTCATTTGTGCCCCCAGCCCTCCTCCCTCTATCATTCTCACATTCAGCTTCATTCAGTATTCTAACATAATTATATTACAGTTAGGTAGTATTGTGTTATCCATTTCTGAATTTTCACAATCAGTCCTGTTGCACAATCTGTATCCCTTCAGCTCCATTTACCCAATATCTTACCCTATTTCTATCTCCTGGTGGTCTCTGTTACCAACTGAAATTCTCCAAGTTTATTCACTAATGTCAATCCATATCAGTGAGACCATATAGTATTTGTTCTTTTGTTTCTCGCTAATCTCACTCAGCATAATGTCCTTACGGTCCATCCGTGTTGTTACATACTTCGTAATTTTATTCTGTTTTACAGCTGCATAGTATTCCATCGTATGTATATACCACAGCTTTCTTAGCCACTTGTCTGTTGCTGGACATTTAAGCTATTTCTATCTCTTTGCAATTGTAAATAATGCTGCTATAAACATTAGTGTGCAGATGTCCATTTGTGTATCCTAACCTCATATCCTCTGAGTAGATACCTAGCAATGGTATTGCCGGGTCATATGGCAATTCTATACTTAACTTCCTGAGGACCTGCCAAACTGCTTTCCAGAGTGGTAGTACTGTTTGACATTCCCACCAACAGTGAATAAGTGTGCCTCTTTCTCCACATCATCTCCAGCACTTGTCGTTTTCTGTTTTATTGATAATGGCCATTCTGGTGGGTATGAGATGATATCTCCTTGTGGTTTTGATTTGCATTTCCCTAATAGCCAGGGAAGTTGAGCATCTTTTCATGTGCCTTTTTGCCATTTGTATTTCCTCTTCTGAGAAGTGTCTGTTCATGTCTTTTGCCCATTTTGTAATTGGATTATCTGTCTTTTCGTTGTTGTGTTGGACAGTCTTTTTATATATTTTGGATACTAGACCTTTATCTGATATATCATTTCCAAATATTGTCTCCCATTGTGTAGGCTCTTTTTCCCCTTTGACGAAGTTATTTGATGCACAAAAATGTTTAATTTTGAGGTGTTCCCATTTCTTTCTTTCAGTGCTCGTGCTTTGGATGTAAGGTCTAGGAAACCGCCTTCTATTATAAGATAAGATATTTCCCTACATTTTCTTCTAACAGTTTTATGATCTTAGATCTAATGTTTAGGTCTTTGATCCATTTTGAGTTAATTTTTGTACAGGGTGTGAGATGGGGATCCTCTTTCATTCTTTTGCGTATGGATATCCAGTTCTCTAGGCACCATTTATTGAAGAGACTGTTCTGTCCTAGGTGAGTTGTTTTGACTGCCCTATCAAAGATCAATTGTCCATCTTAGCCCTTCTTTTAACTTCCATTCTCTGACCACCTAGCTTTCTTCAGACCTCTCCGTCACCACGTATCTGCCCTCTAACATAATATTGACCCTATATCATTCCTTTTCCCCTTCTCCACCAGTTCACTTTAACAGCCTTTTCCATTGCTTTTCCATTGTGACCTGGCCCAGGTGCTTACCCTGCTTGCCTTATAGCTGACTGCACTGGGCTAACAGTTCATTCTGTCCTCTTGTCATATTCTGGTCTGCTCATTCCTTCTTCCTTTTTTTTGTGGTGTCTAATCTGTTGTCCTGGTGAGAGGAGTGGAGAGCTTCAAAGGGGCTTTGAGTCCAGAGGGCCAGAGTAGGTAGCAGGGTGAAAGGAAGGTGTAGGGGAAAGTAATGGACATCATTACTTACTGCATGGTCTTTTTCAGCTTGCTATTTGGTGTAGGCAGAGCTGACTTTGTGTTCAGAATGCTGAAGTACTGCTGCGCTGATCTTTTCATTTGCTAAAACATTAATTTGACATCAGTTCTGTTATTTTTTTCAACTTAAAAAAATTTAATATAGATGTTGCAGTTTAAGGATGTTTCTCAAAGTAAGCCAAAAAAAAAGTTTTTTAAAAAATATTCCATGGCACTTTATTTCTTTGCTTAAAGTTGGTTCTTAAACTTGCCCTCATATTTGAACTAGGGGGAAGGGCAATGATTTCACTTGCAGAGTTGGGCCTAGAGAGAGTGAGGCCACATCTGAACAAGAAAAGAGGTCCTCCAGAAGTAACACTTCAGCATACCTATAGGTAGTCTAAGCTTCTCCGCCTCCTACATAAGCTTCACGAGAATAAGCCTCATGATCGAGGGCATGGCCTATTGATTTTGGTGTCCCTAAAGTTTGACACAGTATCAGGGGATTCCCTGATGATAAAGTTTAATAGTTCCATATCTTTCTCCTATCACTGAAGGGACTTTGCCACTACTTTTTGATTATCCGCTTAATATACTCTAGGATGTATCCAGGCATTACATTAATTTATACAGGATTAAAGAACCTCTTTCTTATTCTGGGCACCCTGTGTTTCAGTTGTTCAAATGAGCTATACAGATAGGTTGAATTAGATTATGCACTACAGAAAATTTCAGTTCCAGACCAAATAAACCTTTCTTCCTTTGGTCTCAATAGAACAGTGATTTAAGATACTGGAGAAAGGATAATTGAAAGATGATAGAAGGGGGTGGTATCAGAAAAACAGTGGGACAATATCTAAATCTTGAAAATACTGAGGACTGTATTTTCTTCTGAAATAGCAAGAGTGGATAAATATAAATATTAACCTTTAGAGAGGTATTGAGAGAAGGTGAAATAATTTGCATTCCATAGCATGGGAATCTACTCAGTGAAGTAGCTCATTCCTTTTTTAAAAAAACTTTTGTTATTGTATACTATAACAGATATACAAAACAAAGGAAAAAGGCAGTAATTTTCAAAGCACTCTTTAACAAGTAGTTACAGAACAGATCCCAGAGTTTGTCATGGGCTACCATTCCATCAGCTCAAATTTTTCCTTCTAGCTGCTCAAGAACACTGGAGGCTAGAAGGAATACATATATATGTATATATTAATCATCACAATCAGCTTTTTTCCTCTTTTTTTATGAAAAATAACATTTACAAAAAATAAATTTCAAAGCACGTCACAACAATTAGTTGTAGAAAAGATTTCAGAATTTGGTGTGGGTTACAATTCCACAATTTACTTTTAGCTGCTCTAAGATACTCGAAACTAAAATATCAATATAATGATTCAGGAGTCATACTCATTTGTTAAACCCTACCTTCTCTATATAACTCTACCATCACCTTTGATCTTTCTCTCACTCTTTAGGAGTATTTTGGCTATGCCTGTCCAACTTTTTCATGTTGGAAGAGGCTTTGATAATATGGGATAAGGGGATGGAACTAGTTGATGTTCTGGAGAAGCTGGCCCCTCTGTATTTCAGGACTTATCTAGTCCAGGGACCTATCTGGAGGTTGTAGTTTTCTGGAAAGTTATCCTAACGCATGGACACCTTGTAGAATCTTATATGTTGCCCTAGGTATTCTTTAGGCTGGAATTGTTTTGGTTGGGATTTGGGAAGTTACGGTAGGTAGCAAGGTCTAATTACTAAAGCTTGCCTAAGCATGCCTCCAGAATAGCCTTTCAACTCTATCTGAACTCTCTGAGCCACTGATACCTTATTTGTTACACTTCTTTTCCCCCTTTTGGTCAGATGGCATAGTTGATCCCACAGTTCCAGGGCCAGATTCATCCCTGGGAGTCACCTCCCATGCCATCAGGGAGACTTTCATCCCTGGATGTCATGTCCCACGAAGAGGGCAGGACAATGATTTCACTTGCAGAGTTATAGCCCATTCCTTTCTAAGGAATAGGGACTCGTAATTGGGGCTTGAGGCAGGTGGAAATGATTTGAAACATCCTATGGAAACTGATTTTCTTCTAACTTGTTTACATATGGATTTACAAACAGGTTAGTATTGTCACTTCTTTAGATTGTTCATTTTGCAATGAACCTTGCTTTTTGGTCATGGGAAGTAGAAAGTCCATCATGGAAAAGGAATTATGAAGTATTTAAAATCTTCTCAGAGATACAGTTTAAGGAACTAGGCATCAAACAAGTCAAAAGATATAACAAACATCATTAAATAAGAAGAAAAAAATCATGTAATGATGTAAAGCTATAAAATGTGGCTAGATTATCTAGTTTTACCTTCCTAAGAGGTTAAGGGAAGTGAATGTACCCAAGTCCTCTGAGTGACAAAAGTAGGAATTTTAAGGGTCTGTTAACTTTCAGTCTAGTTCTTTTTCCATTTTACTACTGTTTCCTTTAGGAAAGCCATGGCTCTAAGTGAACTGTATACATTTTACGAGAGATCTCAGTATTTTTACAAAGAGTATATAGAGCATTTACAATTATAAAACTTCTGTAGCATAAGTTTGACCTAAGGCTTATATTTTCTTAAGATAAAACTTATTTAAATATTTAATTTTTGATAATTTTGCCTGCCATTGGATGTAGATGATTTAAAATGAAAATTTGTCTTTTGATACTTACAGAAAGTTATTCATAGATGTTTAAAATGATCCCTTTTCTCTGCAAATTTTTCGTCATTGAGCAGAGGCATTTAAAATCATGGCAGTATACAAATATTTGTTGGCATTCCTAAAATAAAGGTTTTTGTTCTCATGAACCTTAACATCAGACCCGTCTTTAAAAACAAAATAAGTCAGAGGGCATCCTGAGGGTTATATCTGGGATGAATGAGGAAGTCTTCTTGTAGGGAGGGGCATTTGGGAGGTTGACTGGGTCTTAGAACTTTTTAGGAATACCAGCTGTCAGAAAATAATTTTTTTTCTCCTTTTCCTTCATCTTCTCATCGCTCAGTCACTGTTCACATGAGTTCTGTAGTGAAAACTGAAGACAAGTGTTTTAGATAGCCTTGATTGAGTAGGGAGAGATATGTCAAGAGATGGGATATGTCGTGTACAGTGTGAATATAAAGTAAATTTCTTTGTAATCACTCTGTGTGCCTTTGGAAAGAAAAACTGTTGCATTATTCTTTTTTTTTCTTTTTGTCAGTAGCCTTAGTTGACTAAAATATTTAGAATTATTTTGTATATACTGTTAGTTATTAACTTTGAATCTTGCCTCTTGGTGTCTTGTTGTGAAGCAGTTGAAAAGTTTTTATAGCACTTTGATTGAAAAGCGACCTTTTTCATTTGCTTTGTCCCCCGTTATGCTTATCTTTATTTTTAAAAGGCTTTCCAATTTGCTTGGTAACTTTTTAACTCTGTATGAAAGAAAAGAAACCCAGAAGTAAAATACGAGCCTCTTTGTGGTTTACTGATGCGTCATGCTCATGCTTAGCCCTGGGACCTTGCATTTTTTCTCTTCTTCATGAGATAAAATTTAAAGGCCTATTCACTTGAATCTTCCTTCATGTAGGATTGGGCAGAGTCAATATAACCTTGTCTCTTGTCACCTTCAGTCTTGTTCAAAGCAACTGGTTATTTCAGGTTTAAAGCCTCCTTCCTTAACTGTGGCATTCTCTGTCTGGTTGAACCTGATTAGTAGTGTGGTGGGCGAGTTTATGGTAGTATTTTCTTGTGACTTTGCCTCTCTGAGATTTTAGAATTTTCCTGTATTCCAGAAAAAAGTGACAGTTTTCCATTTCCCCCCACTTATTCTAGATATAAGGCACTGCAATTTTATCCCAAACTTTGTTCATGGATCAGTGGCAGAATTGGGATTTAAACCTAAGTACTGTGGCTTTGGAATTTGTGCCATAAATCTTTGCTCAGGGATTTTATTTATTCCCACATCTATCATCTCTTTACAAATGACTCATATTCCTATACACCTTTAGTCCCAACTTTATCTTGAACTTTAGATCTCTGTTCCAGCTATTCTTTTTGATGCCATCTACCTGTCCTGCCCTGCCACTAGTGAACTTATCATCTTTTCCCATAACATTTTCTCCACTAGTTTTTCCCAGTAAAAAAAAAAAGTGATGTCTTTATTCCATAATATTAAAAACCTTAGGATGCTCTCAATACTCTTAACATTTTATTTGATTACCACACTATGCATTTGACATTTCATTAAATTATTATACCATGTGTGTTTGCTTTATCATTCCTTCCAACTTCTGCTAATCTTTTTTTAATTTAATTTTTGTTTTTTAATTATTTTTATTTTCCTTCCCAGGATTTTAGGTCAAGCCTGTACTTCTAGCTTAAAATTTTCTGTTAGTTTCCTTCTATTTTAGTTCATGCTTTCATACTATACTCAGATTAATCTTTAAGTGTAGCTCCATGCCCATTACTTTCTTGACCCAAGCATTACCTTCATAGTCACACTGTACATTTGAAGGTCTCCACTGTAGGGCTCCAGCTTACCCTTCTGTAGCTGTATCTTTCACTATTCCCTTAAATGTACTCTGAATTCCAACCAAGCTATGTTATTCATTCTTCTCTAGATATACTCTCCCTTTTCTTATTGCTTATCTTGTTAGTCCCTCTTCCAGATGTTTCACTCCCTTTCCCTTTCACCACCTTATCTCCACCAGTATTGAAATCGTGTTCTACCATTAAGGTCCATCTCATAACACATTTTTTTCATGAATCCTTTTCGGTAATGCACAGATAGGGATATAGTATTTGCTCCCTTCTTTGACAACTCCTCAAAGCATTTTGTACTTCTTTATGATGTGTATTTTATTGTACACCATATTATAATTATTTGTATACGTGCCCTATTCTCCCCCACCCCCATAGCAAATTCCTTGAAGGGTGGCGATTAGGTATCTTCTCCAGCTCTAGCATAGGTCTTTGCTCATAGACTTTCAATACATTTATTGATTGAAATGTTACATATCAGAAAACTCATTATATTTTTGTTGTTTTAGGCTTGATCGTCTTTTCATCTTACTAGATACTGGCACAACTCCAGTTACAAGAAAAGCTGCTGCACAGCAACTTGGAGAAGTGGTGAAACTTCATCCCCATGAACTAAATAATCTCTTATCTAAAGTAAGAACTCTTTTTGAAAATATAATATAATAATAGAGATTTGGTCATGAATAGGAGCATAGAAATAAAGGTAGAAATTGTCTTTTTTTTGTTCTAGTGACACTTTGTAATTTCCATATTACATTAAATATCTTAATATTAATAAACATTTTTTTTGAAATAATTTCAAACTTATAGGAGAGTTGCAAAAATAGAACAAAACCCATAAAGAGAATACAAACGTTTCTCCTACCCTAGGTACTCAAATCCACCAACTTTTAATATTTTGCCACATTTGCCATATCATTCTGTCTGTCCATCTATTCACCCATCCATCCGTCCTTCTATTTATTTATTTTCTAAACATTGAGAGTAGGTTTTATACATCATAATATTTTGAGGTATTGTTTTGTTTTGTTTTTGTTTTTGTTTTTTCTGCATGGGCAGGCATCGGGAATCAAACCCGGGTCTCTGGCACGGCAGGTGAGAACTCTGCCTGCTGAGCCTCTGTGGCCCACTCTTTCATGTGCATTTTAAAGACCAGGGATATTCACTTATGTAACCACTTTAAGTATGGTTGTTAAATTCAAGAAATTTAACATTTGCTATAAAGCTTACACTCTGTATTCCAGTTTTTTTATATGTCCCAATAATGTGCTTTTTGGGCCTCCATTATTAGATCCAGTCCAGGATCATGCATTGCATTTAGTTGTTATTGTCTCTTTAGTCACTTAAAAAAAAAATCGTGGAAACATATGTGACAAAAATTTTCCTATCTCAGCTACTCGCAACCATATTGTTCAATGAAATTAATCCCATTCACAAGGCTGTGCTAGTCTCACCACCATCCATTACCAAAATTTTTCTGTCACCCCAAAGACTCTATACCCATTAGGCATTAATTCCTCATTCTCCCTGCTGCAATCCTGTACTATACTTTCTGTTTCTGTGAATTTGCATATTCTAGCTATTTCATGTAAGTGGAAACATACAATATCTGTCCCTTTGTGTCTTGACTTATTTCACTCAATATGTCTTCAAAGTTTCATCCATGTATAACATGTCAAAAAGGTATATATTTAAAATTTTGTAATTTTTACTTTTTTGTCACGAGGTTTAAAATATTTTTTGCAGGGAGGCTCAAATTGAATTGTTTAAAGGATCCAACAATGTAGAATCTTTTGTCTGAGGCATAAATTTGAATCTGACCCAATTTGAGAATGATCTGAGTTATTACTCTGGTTTGTTAGTGGTCAAACTGGTTCTTAACTAATAGTTATATCATAGTCCATGGTCTTCAGTGGATGGTATTCATGGGCAATGATCAAAATATATGAGAAGCTAGTTGTCATATTACATTCTTACTTATGAACTGTGTGAAAGTGAATGCTCTCTGCTTTGGTGAATTAGTGTCTTCATAATCTTTGCCCATGCTTTTTACCTAAGCAATGGCTGTATTTTTACTGAATTTGTTGGGCCCGTGGAATTGTATCTGTATGATAGTAAACAGCAAGCCATGTGTTTAATTCCCTGGCATGCCAAGTAAAACAGGAGTGCTTTGTGTATGTGTGTGTGTGTGTATGCGTTTTGGAGGGGGGTGGATAGAGAATAATTGTGGGGGAGCAATATGATTTCCCGATATTAAAAGCCCCAAGATATCTCTTCCCTGCCCCCCCCATCCGATTCCGTCTTTTCCTTCTCTTTGTCCCTGACTGTGAGGAATGGAAAGGTAGAAGTTCTGAGCCCTTTCTTGACATACACAAACCTGTACTTTTGCTGTCATGAGGGCTAAGAATGACTTTCTTTCTGACATACTTTCCACTTAGATGTTGTCATCAGAACTTTCTAACCAAGATTGGATGGAGAGACAGTGATATGGTACTACAAGCTCCACATTCTCAGAATGGAGAAGGACACATATTAGGCAATATTATACTCATATGTAATTGGGGGAATAGAGATGAAACTGGAAACAATGACTAGGACTACCTGTGCTGAATTGGGAAAAGGTTTCCAGCCCTCCAAGTGAATTCTGATTGTCTTAATTTAGATCCCAGCAAACGGCTGACATCAAAGAATTATGAGACAGAGTTTGTCTTTAACATCCTCTCACCTTCAGCTCTCTTTTCTTTGCCCTCAGTGTTTTCATACTGTCTTATGATTTTGTTTATTGAACAGCTTTTTTGAGATATAATTTTCATTCCATACAATTTACCCATTTAAAGTGTACAGTTTAGTGTATACACATCAACAACATTGATGGAGTTGTTCAATTATTATCACTGCGTAAATTTAGAACATTTTTATTATTCCAAAAAGCACCTTTTACTCATTAGCTGTCACTCATTACTCCTCTTCATCCTCTACTCCTAGGCATCCACTAATCTACTTTCTCTCTCTGTTTGCCTATACCGAGCATTTCACTTAAATGGAATCATTGTATGTGATCTGTTGTGAGCAGCTTCTTTCACTTTGAATAATAATTTCAAGGTTCTTCCATATTATAGTATTATCGCTTTCATTCTTTTTTATTGCCAGATATTCAGTTGTCTTATATGAATATAGATGTATTATACTGATATACCGCATTTTATGTATCCATTCACTACTAGATGGATGTTTAGGTTGTTTCCACTTGTTGCCTATTATGAATAATGCTATTATGAACATTTGTATACATGTTGTGGGGTGGACATATGCTTGCATTTCTCTTAGATATATACCTCGAAGTGAAAATTCTGGGTCATATGGTAACTCTGTTTTACTGTTTGAGGAAATACCAAACTATTCTCCAAAGTGACTGTATCATATTCCCTTCTACCAGTAATGCATGATGGTTCCAGTTTCTCCACATTCTTTCTAACACTTTAAAAAAAATTTCATTAGTGTACTTTTAGGTTTATAGAAAAATCATGCAGAAAGTACAGAGTTCCCATATACTGTCCCACCCCTTCATAGTTTTCCCTGTTATTAGCAGTTTGCATTGGTGTGGTACCTTTGTTACAATTGATGAAACAATATCATTATAATTTTAGTATTAGCTATAGTCCTTTATTTATATTAGGGTTCACTCTTTGTGTTGTGCAATTCTACTCTGGTAGCATAATATACAATCTACAATTAATTATTTAAACCACACTTTCAACTATACTATTCAGGAGGGTTAAATATATTCATATCACTGTGTTACCATCATCACCATACTTTTCTATTATCTGAAAAAGAAGCTCTGTACCAATTAATTAAGCATTAGCTCCCCATTCCCCACCCCCACCCTTGCCAACCTGTATTCTAATTTCTGGCTCCATGAATTTGCATATTCTAATTATTTCATAAAAGTGGAATCATATATTTATTTGTCCTTTTATGTCTGGTTTATTCTACTCAACATTAGCTCTTCAAGGTTCATCCAGGTTGTAGCATACCAACACTTTTTTGATTATAGCCATCCTGGTGATGTGAATGATACCTCACCGTGTTCTTGATTTTCATTCCCCTAATGGCTAATGATGTGGAACATCTTTTTTTTTTTTTAATTAATTAAAAAAAATTAACAACAAACAAAACATTAAGATATCATTCCATTCTACATATACACTCAGCAATTCTCAATATCATCACATAGTTGCATATTCATCATTTCTTAGAACATTTGCATCGATTTAGAAAAAGACAACAGAAAAAGAAATAAAAAGATAACAGAGAAAAAAAAGATTATACATACCATACTCCTTACCCCTCGCTTTCATTTACCACTAGCATTTCAAACTAAATTTATTTTAACATTTGTTCCCCGTTATTTATTTTTATTCCATATGTTCTAATCTTCTGTTGATATAGTAACTAAAAGGAGCATCAGACACAAGGTTTTCACATTCACAGTCTCATTGTGAAAGCTATGTCGTTGTTCTATCATCATCAAGAAACATGGCTACTGGAACACAGCTCTACATTTTCAGACAGGATGTTGAACATCTTTTGAAATGCTATTGCCATTTGTATATCTTCTTTGGATAAATATCTGTTCAAGCCCTCTGCCCATTTTAAATTGGGTTATTTGTCCTTTTAACAGGGTTGTAAGAGTTCTTTATATATTCTGGGTACAAATCCCTTATCAGATATACAATATACAAATATTTTCTTCATCTGTAGTTTGTCTTTTCACTTTCTTGATGATACTGTTTGCAGCACAAAAGTTTTTTTTACCTTTAATGAGTCCAGTCTGTTTCTCTTATGTCACTTGTGCTTTTGGGGTAGTGTTTAAAAATCTGTTCTCTGACCCCAAACCACAAAGATTGATGCCTGTATTTCTTCTAAGAGTTTTATAGTTTTAGTACTACATCTAGGCCTATGATTCAATTTGAGTTAATTTTTGCATATGGTATGAGGTATGGGTCCAATTTCATTCATTTATATATAAATATGTACAGTTGTTCCAGCACCATGTGTTGAAAATACTATTCTTCGTTGAATTGTCTTTGCGCAACTTTTCTCAAAATTCAATTGGCTGTTGATATGTGTGTTTATTTCTGGGTCCTCACTTATTTGCCATTGATTTATATGTATTTCCTTTTATAAGCACCTTAGGTCTTGATTATAGCTTTGGGTAGGTTTTGAAATCAAGAAAGGTGCCCACTAACTTTACTCTTCTTTTTCAAGATTGTTGTGGGCATTTCTCCATCCCTTGCATTTCTATGTTGCATTTTAGGATCAGCTTGTCAAGTTTTGCAAAATCTTTGCTTAGATCTTTAATGTCTTTCAACAATAGCTTGAATGCTTTGTGGTTTTTCATTGTACAAATCTTACACTTTTTTTTGTTGAACTTATTCCTACATATTTCATTCTTTTTGATATTATTATAAGTGGAATTATTTTCTTAATTTCAGTTTTCTGATCAGTTATTGATAGTATAGTAATACCATTGACTTCTCTATATTGATCTGTATCCTGCAACCTTGCTAAACTCTTGTGAGTTCTACTAGTTTATTTTTTATTTTTATTTTTAAATTTTTCTGTTCTCTTAATAAATGTTATGTAAATTTTAACCCTGCATTAACTAATGGGGCTTAATGAATGATATGTACTTTGCTTTTTATTATGTTAAGTAGCTATGTTATTTTAATTAAATCAAGCATTCTTTCATTTGCTGTTTCCCTTTTGGAAGATGATAGTGATATTGTCTGTGAGTGACAGAATCATATAAATGACTTTAATAATTCCAAGGTGGGTTTATATATATTTGGGTGCCTGCTAAATTATAAATATAAAGTAATAACAAGAGAAGTTTTCTCTGTTCAGCTGCATTAAACAAACATTTTTTGGTATATAACTATTTTATTTTTATAAATTTTTAAGGTGTTGATTTATTTGAGGAGTGCAAATTGGGATACCCGAATTGCAGCAGGACAAGCTGTTGAAGCTATAGTGAAAAATGTACCTGAGTGGAATCCAGTGCCAAGAACCAAACAAGGTGCTTTTAATTGGCTAAAGTAGTAGTTTGCAGTAAAAACCTAATTGTGGAATTAACTATAATATACATCTTGCATTTCAGTAGCTTTGACTTTAACTTATAGGCTTACTTTTCATATTTTTAGGTGACACCTTGCTGAATAAATGAGTACTATCATTTATGTATCATGTACATATATATTTTTAATTATTCTACAGTATGCTTGATTGATAGAAATTATTTCTTCCCTCAAGGAATTTACATCCTAAAAAGGAAATTAAATTCATATAGGTTAAATATTTGAAATGGTCTTATTTTTTTCTTGTTTTTTGTTGCTGGGACAGTAGGATTGTGTAATTGTTTTCTAATTTAAGCACAATTAGGTATGGTTATTGGAGAGGTAAGTATGTAGTTTTTTATGTGCCCTTTAGATGTCTGGTTGCATGTAATGATATTTGAAAAATAATTGTGCTTTTTGAAAGTTGTAAAGGAGTATATTTTAGTTAAGTGAAAGTTTAGATGGTGCACTGGAATTTCATTCACTTTGATAACATTGCATCTATCATAATTCTTACCTTGCCTGAAAATTTTTGTTTTAATTTGCTGATACCTATTATTTTGAGTGATTGTGTTTGTCTTCTCTCATCAAATGAAATATATAAGCAGAAGTTATAATTTGCTTTAGGTAGAATCTTCCTCTTTTACAGCTCATTATCCCTGCTTATTTTGGTATATAGAGACATTAGAACTCAAATTCTTTTTTTAATTGTTAAATTAGTTATATTAACATTAAAATTTATGGTAAGTGAGGTTGCTTATCATCACTATTAAGCTTATAATATCCATAACAGTTCCCTTTAATCTCAGTTGAACAATAATACTTTAGTGTACAGATGAGTTAGATGCAAATGCTAGATAAGGAAATTATTGAATCATTGAACAATTACAATATATTTTAAAATTTATAATGTATTATCTAGTAGGGAATGCAGAACATTTTGTAGATATCTTTACACCTCATATGGATATATAGTTCTAGCAATTTGCCAGGGAGTTTTAATTTGTTCACATTATGAGAGGAAAGTCCTATCAAATGAGTAGTGGCTTTGTGTCTTAGATAATCATCAGGTATAGGGATAAATGATGCTTGTTAGACTTATTTATGAATATATTCAGCAAATATTTTTGTCTTCCACTTTAGCACTGTAATAAACTCATGTTATTACTTTGGTGTTTTTAAGCTGTGTAAGAGTAAGAGGAGACAGCATGGTATTTAACATAAATATTTCAACGGGGGAATGCATTTTTCATATAACATTGTGCTTTCATAGTGGAAACACAGCTATACACTATAGTAGAATCAAGTTATGACCGTGGAATGGGGATCATGTGAAGCAGTTATGAGGGCCAGTTGTACCTCTGTAGATTGAGAAGGGGAGGTAAGATGAGAGAAGGGAAAGATTCATGGAACAACTTTTCGGGGCCCAGAAAGTTGTTTCTTCCAAAGCTCCCTCATTTGTATGCTTTGTGGCCTCATCAGCTTCTTCACCCCTTCCACTCCAGTTTAATACGAATTGGCATTCCTTTTTGCTAGTGGACAACCAAAGTGGGTAGGTTAGTGATTCACACGGTCAGTTTCAAACACTTTCCACTCCTGCTGACACACACTCTTGGCATTTGTTTTTTTGAATGATCAAAATGGTATATCCATTCTATTCTCTGCCCTGGTAAGGGAGCCTTTGGCATCAAAGAAATAGCCCTAAGTGTTTAGACCAAAGAATAAATAAGAAGAACATAAACAAAACAAAACAAACAAAAAACCAGCTACACATATACCCGAAAATATTTTGATGGTTTGTAGAAGGGAAGTTACTAAATAATTCATTCACAGATAACTAAAAGTTGATCATAAATAAATCAGCACTATCTTTTCTACTTCTCTTTTACTTTTCTTAAAATATTACTCACCTACCCCACGTAACAATGTGCTATTTTCTTTCATTGTACACTTTTGCTATATGCTCAAATTAAATATTTTTAAATCTCATCTTAGAACCTACTTCAGAAAGTTCTATGGAAGATTCATCTACCACAGATCGATTGAATTTTGACAGATTTGATATATGTAGATTGTTGCAACATGGGGCATCACTTTTGGGGTCTGCTGGTGCAGAATTTGAAGTCCAAGATGAAAAATCAGGTATGTAGTAGTTCTGTAGAATAAAGTCTGAAATATGTGTGCATTTTACAAACTAATTTGTCACTTGTGCTGTGTATCATTTATGCATGAACTAACAAATTTCATCAAGTATAAATTGACCAAAGTTTACAGGTGGGTGGGCTTTGGGTGGGTGGGGGGGTGACTAGAAATAGTTGGCATAAAGCTATCATGTTAATATTTTTCTCCCCCTACATTACTGTGTACTGTATCTAGGCACCATTAATAGAAAAATAGTGTATTTCAGCAATAATTTTATTATGTGATTTAGAAATGATAAAGAATGCTACCTGAGAGCTTCAGTTAATACATTTTTAAAAGACAGGATTAGTATAGGGCATGGTGATGTTTTCACAATTCTGGAAGTTTGAGAGACTATATGATAGTTTTATTTTTATCATATGTATTTTAAATATTGTTGTATCTCATGATGGTGACCAAAGGAAAAACTAAAATAAAAAAATAAAACCTGGATAGGTAATTCTATTATCTTTAAACTTACAGAATCCATCTGGATATAAAACAAATGTTTTGGCCATTCAAGATTGATGCCTTGAGTGGAAAAAACCTTGATGTTTTTAATGGATTTCTGTAAGTAAATAAATTGCCCTTTTGACTGAAAACCAAAACAGAACAGTGTTTTGTTTGGTTGCTAAATAATCATTATTCAAAGCATATCTTGCTAAGTTAGGTATTTCAATTTGTTCATTTAAAAAAAAAATTTCAAATACCCATTCTGTTGAAAGATTATTATTTTTGAAGGGATTTAAAAGGGAGAATTTGTTTAAGTTCCAGAAAAGCATAGTTTTTCTAATAAGGGTGGTAGAACTTTTTTAAAAAGCTGTCCAGCTGAAAAAAGTTCTCTGAATTGTAAATTTACTAAGCTTAGCTATGTTACTGATATTCCTGTGGATGCTATCAAAGATCTTCAGTCTACATCCAGGAATAAAAGTCAGCATCACCTGTGTCACTTAAAAAATATATATATTTAGGTTTTAGTCTAGAGATTCTAATTTAGTAGAGCCTAGGAAATTATATATTTAAAGAAAAAATTCCATACGTGACTGTGTTTTGTAACCAGGCTTGGAAGCCCCCAATTTCTTGGGAACTTAGTTTTTTAGTTCTGAAAAATCACAGAGTGCAGAATAGTGCTCATTTGGAGCCCTGTATTAGGTTTTCCTTAAATGTCTGCCAATTTGTGTTTGTCTTTACTTATGAATGACACCTATATGATTAGTATAGATGCTGGTTTGAGTTCCTTTGTGTTGTGTAGGTTATTTATCCTTAAGCTTTTTCTGGAATAGCACAAGCAGTTTTGGGCTCTGTATAAGAGAGTATTGGGACTGTGAAACATCAGGCTTCACTTTTGTGTCTAGTGCTTTTCCCTCCTAGGTAGAGCACTCTTTGCTTTTTTGTCTTCTGTGTTTGTTGTGAAGGTCCAGGTTACTTTCAGCTATGTATTTGCTTGTCTTTTGGCCTCTATATCTATTCTAAGAGCTTTCTGTAGACAGTTACCTCATTTTCCTTAGAGCATAGCTTTGATATTTTACCTTAAGAGCCAATACTGTTGCTTCTCAAAGCTCAGCATAAACAGAAGTGGAAAGTGGGTTCATTCCAACTAGTTCCCTATTAGATGTTTAAAACTTTACATTGATGACTGTGGTCCAGTGCCCTTTCTCTATTCACTTTGACTTTACAGTATTTTTAATCTCTGCTCTTCTATATGTGTTTGGGTTTTGGTTTGCTATGTTATGTCAGTCTCATGCCATTTGTTTTGCCTTCTAGGAATTCTTTATACTTTGAAGACTATTGATTACATCCCTTTCTATTTTTAAATAATTTTATTTTTTGGAGCAGTTATAGATTTACAGAAAAATTGAAGATAGTTCAGAGAGTTCCCATATACTCTGCACCCAATTTCCTCTATTATTAACATCTTACATTAGTATAGTACTTTATTATAAT
Source organism: Myrmecophaga tridactyla (assembly GCA_004026745.1). Lineage (NCBI taxonomy): Eukaryota > Metazoa > Chordata > Mammalia > Pilosa > Myrmecophagidae > Myrmecophaga > Myrmecophaga tridactyla. The sequence continues at coordinate 12,345 of PVIY010031492.1, read as the reverse complement.
AAATGAACCAGTGTTGATACATTGTCATTAAAGTCCATACTTTATTCAGGTTCCTTGTTTTCTTATGTAAAGACCTTTTTCTTTTCTAGGATACCATATTACATGTAATCACCATGTTTCTTTAGGTTCCTCTTGGCTGTGAAATTCCCTCAGGATTTCCTTGTTTGTGATGACTTGATAGTCTTGAGGAATGTTGTTTAGGTGTTTCATAGAATGTCGCTCTGTTGTAATTTTCCTAGTGTTTTGCTCATGATTAGATTAGAGTTATGAGTTTTGGGGAGGAAGACCACAGAGAAAATACCACTGACATCACATCATATCGGGGGTACATATTATTGATGTGATTTATTGCTGTTGATGTTGACCTTGATTGCTTGACTGAGGTAGTCTGTCAAGTTTCTTCATTGCAAAGTTACTCTTTTTCCATCTTTCCATACAGTACTCCTCACATCTGTATTTCCTTTTAAACATTAAAATGGTTTCATTATTTCTTCTTTTTTTAATACAGTTTTATTGAGATAGATGCACACACCATAGAAACCATCTGAAATATACAATCACTGGCTCACAGTATCATCATGTAGTTGTGCATACATCCCCATGATCAATTTTGGAACATTTTCTTTACTCTAGAAATTTCCTCTTCTTTTTAAACACATATGTATTTTTTGCCATTTTAAGGGATCTGGGCTGAGAGAAAATAGCGAATATGCTTAGTTTGCCATCTTGATCAAGATTCATTTTAGGAAAGAATTTAAGGAATAATAAAATGGCTTAAGAAGTGTTTTCTTAGGGCTCTAAAAACAAAATCCCTCACTTCAAAAATGGCATTTGAAATAATGCTACTTAAGTTTTTGTTTGTTGTTTTTTTATTTAAATCCTAGACACGTACAGGAATTAAAAAGCCATACGAAGAAAATAGTTGCTTCAGAAAAGTACCCTGGGTTGTCAGTGGATAATAATGTACACCAAACACAAGCCCCCTCTACCCAAATATACCATGATTACTTACAGAAAACTTCCTGAATAACTGAATTGGGCATCAAAGAATATTAATTAAAATAATTTCAAGGGTGGGCCACAGTGGTTCAGCAGGCCTGCCCATGCAAAAAAAAAAAAAAAGATAATAATTTCAAGATATTCTTGTTCGGTTGGGTTACAGGTGACCCTCTCACACTACAGGACTACAGCTATTCATACTGTAAGTTGTAACAGCTCCCTAGGGTAGCACCCTCTGTAGTTGGTATCAGATTTGAAAATAGATGGGAATATATAGAGCTATCCATTTCCTTTTTTATACTCTTAACCCTGTGCCTTTTGAATTCCGTATTCTTTCTTATTTGACTAAATTCCTATTTCTTTATTTTTAATGCTTTATACAGCATTTGCTGGAGTAGGCCCGTATTAACTTAGTGGTAAAAATGAGTCATGTCTCATTGTTTTCATTAGAGGTAAAAATCCATTCATGTTCTTTGAAACCAAACATTCCTTTTTTTCCTTGACCTTTTTCCATGTTAAGTTAGGCTTATAAGTTTTCCGTCTAGTTACTATCTTTTAGGGAAGCTATTAGTAAGCATCCATGTTAATGAAGAGAGAGGACTTTCTACTGCTGTGAGGTTGAGAGCCCTTCAGAACTGTGTCCTTCCTTTTTGACTCTTGTCTAGGTGTGATTCCTATCCCTGGTTATTGCTCTCACTTCCTGAAGGAAGACTTCTAGTTACTTGATAAAAGCATAATTTGTAACAATCACTTAACTTTGTTTCTGTTGATACTGCCAGTTATCTCTGTTTTAGATAATTCCTCCATTTGCTGGAAAGAAATAAGGAAATAAGTTATAAACTTCAATACAGGATCAGATGAATAGCTGTTTTGTTCTTCTGGCTTCCATTGTTTCAAAAGTTAGCAGTTATTCAAATCATTGTATATAATGAACTGTTCTTTAGCTGTTTTTTTTGAGTTTTTTCTCTTTATCTTTAGTTTTCAGCAGTTGACTATGTCCCTAAGTAAGAATTTCTTTGTATTTATTTTGCTGGAGGTTGGCTGAGCATCTTGAATCTGTCATTATTTCTTCAACAACATTTTCTGTCCCATTCTCTCTACCCTCCTTTTAGGATCCAGTTATATGTATGTTAGACCCTTGGATATTGTGCCACAGGTCCTGAGGCTCTCTGTCTCTCTGTCTCTCTGTCTCTCTCTCTTTTTTTTTAGGGTCTGACACTTTATTTTTTTCTTAGGAAGAGATTCCAATGAGTGAGACCCCTGGGTTGAAGAGAGTATATATCCTTAATGTTAAAAGAGTCACAATGTTTTCCCAGGAGTCTGTCACAATTTACATTTCCAAGAGCAGTGTATGAAATTAACATTTACCCATGCTTCCCTGATATTAGTAAGGAAGATGATAACTGAGTCTGTCTCTTTTTTTTTAATAACTCTATTGAGATATACTTCAGATACAAAACAGTTGACCCATTTAAAGTGTATAATTTGATGGTTTTATTGTATTCACAGATATGTGTAACTATCACTATAGTATACTTTAGAACACATTTATGACCTTAAAAGGAAACCCTGTACCTTTTAGCAGGTACACCCCAACCCTATGCAACTACTTTTGTCTATAAATTTGCGACCATATAGTATGTGGTTTTTATGACTAGCTTCCTTCACTTAGCATGTTTTTAAGGTTTATCAATGGTATAGCATCTGTCAGTACTCCATTACTTTTTATGGCCAAAGAATATTACATTATATGGCTGTAGTACATTTTGCTTATCCATTCATTGGTTAGTAGACATTTGGGTTGTTTTTACTTTTTGGCTTTTAAGAATAGTTCTGCTATAAACATTCATGTTTCTGGATAGACAAATATTTTCGTTTCTCTTGGGTAGATACCTAGGAGTGGAATTGCTGGGACACATGGTAACTCTTTGAAGAACTGTGACTGCACCATTTTACAATCCTACTATCAATGTATGAGAGTACTGATTTCTTTGCATCCTCACCAAGATTTGTTATTGACTTTTTGATTTCTCTACACCCTCATCAAGATTTGTTATTATCTGACTTTGATTATAGCCATCATACTGGGTGTGTATCCCATTATGGTTTTGCATTATATCTCTCTGATGATTAATGATGTTGAGCATCTTTTTATCTGTTTCTTGAAAGAGTGTCTATTCAGATCCTTTCCCTTTTTAAAAAAAAAAATTGGTATATTTCTCTTTTTATTATTTAGCTTTAAGAGTTCTTTATATATTCTAGAGACAAGTCTAGAATATGTCTAGAGACGATGATTTGCAGTTATTTTCTCCAGTTTTGTGGGTTGTCTTTTCATTTAATTGGCAGTATCTTTTGAAGCACAAAAGTTTTTAATTTTGACTGTGTCCAATTTATCTATTTTTTCTTTTGTTTATACTTTTTGTGCCCTATCTGAGAATTCATTGTCAAATTTAAGCTTGTAAAGATTTGGTCCTATGTTTTCTTCTAAGAATTTTATGGTTTTAGCTCTTAACATTTAAGTCTTTGGTCCATTTTGAATTCATTTTTGTTTGTGGTGTAAGATAAGGGTCAGTTTCATTCTTTTACATGTGTATATTCAGTGGTCCCAGCAGCAATTGTTGAAATGTCTATTCTTTCCCTATTTAATGGCTGGGGAGCCCTTTTCAAAAATCAGTTGACCACAAGCATATGTTTAATTTTGTATTCTTAATTCTTTCTCCTTCGTCTATAAGTCTGTCGTTATTTGAATACTATAAGTCTCAGTTACTATTGCTTGGTAGTAAGTTTGACATTGGTAAGTGCTAGTCCACCTATAAGCTACATACACTGACTCCAGAAGAAATAGATGATCTTAACAGACCAGTAACAGAGACTGAATCAGTAATCAAAAACCTCCCCACAAAGAAAAGTCCAAGATGCGATGACCTCACTGGTGAATTTTACCAAACATTCCAAGAAGAATTAACACCAATCCTGTTCAAACTCTTTCCAAAAAAATTGAGGAGGAGGAAACACTCACTAACTCATTCTATGAGGCCAATATCACCCTAATATCAAACCAGATAAAGATACTACCAGAAAAGAAATTATAGAACAGTATCCCTTCTGAGTACTGATGCAAAAATCCTCAACAGAATACTAGCAAACCATATCCAACAGCACATTAAAAGAATTATATACCACAGTTAAATGGGCTTTATCCCAGGTATTCAAGGATGGTGCAACATAAGAAATTCAATTACTGTAACTATACCACATTGACAGAATGAAGGAGGGATAAACATAATCCTGTCAATTAATGCAGAAAGACATTTGACAAAATCTAGTACTCAGTCTTTATAAAAACATGTCAGAACCTAGGAATAGAAGGAAACTTCTTCAACATGATAAACGACATATATGAAAAACTCACAGCTAATAATACTCAGTGGTGAAATACTGAAACTTTCCCCCTAAGATCAGGAACAAGACAAGGATGCCCAATGTTACCACTGGTATTCAACATTGCACAAGAAATTCTAGCCAAAGCAATTAGGTAAGAAAAAGAAATAAAAGGCACCTATATTGGTAAGGAAGAAAGAAAACTTTCCCTATTTGTAGATGAAATGATCCTATGTATAGAAAATCCTAAAAATTCATAATAAAGCTACTAGAGCTGAGAAATGAATTCAGCAAAGTGTCTGGGTACAGGATCAACATGCAAAAATTAGTAGCAAAACCCAGGGCATTGTGCCGGTTTGAAAGGATTATGTACCATAGAAAAGCTATGTTTTAATCCTGCTCTATCACATGGAATCAGCCATTTCTTTTAATCCCTGCTCACCACTATAGCCTGGAAACTTGCTTGGATTATCTCTGCAGAGATTTGACTTGCCCAGTTGTGGGTATTGACTTTTCATTAGAGGAAGATAAGACCCCACCCATTCCAGGTGGGTCTTGCTTAGTTTACTGGAATCCTTTCAAAGAGGAAGCATTTTGGTAAAAGCTTGAGCGCCATGACAAAGCTACAGGAACCACAAGAGCGCACACAGCCAGAAACCTTTAGAGATGAAGCAGGAAAACGGCTCTGGGGGAGCGTCATGAAACATAAAGCCTGGAGAGAAAGCTAGCAGACGTCACCATGTTCACCATGTTCACCATGCCTTTCCAGTTGAGAGAGAAACCCTGAACTTCATCTGCCTTTCTTGAGCAAAGGTAACCTCTTATTGGTGCCTTAATTTGGACATTTTTATTGACTTGCTTTAACTGGGACATTTTTTTGTGGCCTTTGAACTGTAAACTTGCAACTTATTAAGTTCCCCTTTTAAAAAGCCATTCCATTCCATTTCTGGTACATTGCATTTCAGCAGCTTGCAAACTAGGACAGGTATTATATAAGATTCTACAAAAGTTCCGTGCAGTAGGGTAACTTTCCAGAAACCTACAATCTCCAGATGCATCCCTGGACCAGATAAATCCTGAAATGCAGAGGGTCCAGTCTCTCCAGAGCATCTACTAGTGCTATCCCCCATCCCCTATTATCTACAGCCCCTTCCAACATGGAAAGTTAGAATGGGCATAGCCTAAATACCCCTAAAGAGTGGAGAAAGATCAAAGGTGATGTGGAAGTTATACAGAGAAGGTAGGGTTTAACAAACTAATATGATTGCTGAATCATTAAACTGCTATTTCTTTCAGTCTCCAGTATCTTAGAGCAGCTAATGGTAAAAAACCTAAAATGATGGGATTGTAACCCATATCGAACTCTGAAATCTGTTCTACAGCTGATTGTTGCAATGTGCTTTGAAATTTATTACTTTTTGTATGTTATTTCTTGCAAAAAGAAAAAAAAAGTTATTCTAACTTCTAGTGGTTTGGAGCAGCTAGAAGGAAAAATCTGCAATAGTGGAATGGAACCCATAACAGACTCTGAAATCTGTTCTGTAACTACTTGTTGAAGTATACTTTGAAAATCATTGTTTTTTTTTTTCTGTTTGTATATGTTATATTTAATAATAAAAATGTTTAAAAATCAGTACTATATCAATACACTAATAGTGAATAAGCTAAAGAAGAACTCAAGAAAAAATTTCCATTTACAATATTAACTAAGCTAATCAAATATCTAGGAATATTTTTAATCAAGGATATCTGCTGAAAACCAGAAGACGCTACCAAAATAAGTTTTTAAAAACTTTAAATAAATGGAAAGACCATTCTGTGCTCATGGATCGGAAGACTAAATCTGAAGACTAAATCTGTTAAGATGACAGTTTTACCTAAAGTGATTTGCAGATTTAATGGAATCCCAATAAAAATTTCAACAGCCTTCTTTGTAGAAATGGAAAAGCCAGTCATCAGATTTGTATTTAAAAGTAAGTGGGCTCAAATAGCACAAAACATTTTGGGAAAGAAGAATGAATTGAAGGGCTCACACTTCTTGAATTAAAACTTATTATAAAGCTAATAATGATATTCAGAACAGCAGTAAGTGGCACAAGGACAGGTATATGGATGAATGGAATTGAATTCAGAGTTTGGAAATAGACCGTCACATCAATGGCCAGTGGATTTTTGACAAGGTTGCCAGGTCCTCTCAATTGGGTAAGAATAGTCTTCAAAACATGGTGCAGAGCGAACCCTAATTAAACCATGGAGTATAGTTGACAGTATAATTATAAAAATATTTTTTCATCAGTTGTAACAAATGTACCACATCAATGCAAGGTATTAATAATAGGGTGGTAGATGGGAATCTTGCATTTTATACATGATTGTTCTTTAAACCTACAACTTCTCTAATAAAAACAATAATAATGAAAACAAAACAAAAAATAAAACCATGGTACTGGGAAGACTGGGTATCCATACGCAAAAGTATGAAGGAGAACATCCTACCTCACACCATATAGAAAAATTAACTCAAAATGGTTCAAAAAAGCTAAATTATCAGAACCAAACTATAAAACTCTAGAAGAAAATATAGGGAAGCATCTTTAGGATCTATTGTTAAGCAATGGTTTCTTAGACTTCACACCAAAATCATAACCTACATAGGGAAAATGGATATATGGGACTTCATCAAAATTAAAAACTTTTGTACCTTAAAGGACGTCATCATGAGAGTAAAACAACAACCTACAAAATGGGAGAAAATATTTGGAAACTACATATCTAATAAGGGTTTTCTAGCCAGAATATATAAAGAAATCCTACAACTCAACAACAACAACAAAAAACCCAACTGATTTTAAAAATGAACTAAAGACTTGAATGGACATTCCTCCAATGAAGATAAACAAATGGCAAAAAGCACATGAAAAGATGCTCATCATTATTAGCCACTAGGGAAATGTTGTCTGAATCCACAGTGAGTTACCATTTCACATCCCTGCAGTGGCTACAATAAAAAAAGAGAAAATATGGAAAATAAGTGTTGGAAAGGATGTGGAAAAATAGGAACACTTGTTCGTTGGTGGTGGGAATGTAAAACGGTGCAGCTCCTGTGGAAAACGTTTGGCAGTTCTTCAGAGAGTTATGTAGAATGACCCAGCAATCCCACTTCTAGGTATATACCTGGAAGAACTGAAAGCAGGACTTGAACAGATATTTGCACATCAGTGTTCCTAGTGGCATTGTTCACAATAGCCAAAAGATGGAAGCAACCCAAGTGTTGATCAATGGATAAACAAAGTGTGGTATACATACAGTGGAATATTATTTAAGCATAAAAAGGAATGAATTTCTGGTACATATAACAATATGGATGAGTCTTGAAGACATCGTATTGAATGACACAAGCCAGACAAAAAGGGCAAATACTGTATGATCTCACTGATATGAAATAGTTAGAATAAACAAATTGGTAGAGATTAGAATACAAGTTACTGGAAGCCAGGGTGTGGTAGGGAATGGGGTTAATGCTTAATTTGTGCAGAATTTCTAATTGGGCTGATACAAAAGTTTTGGTAATGGAAGGTGTTGATGGTAGCACAATATTGTGAAGATACCTAACAGCACTGGATTTTATATTTGAATGTGGTTAAAAGGATAAATTTTAGGTTGGATATATATTTTGGGTTGTACAGAATAAAAAAAATAAAAAATAAACCCGTGTAAAGTAAACAGAACCATAATATCAACCATGGACTATAATTAATAGTAAAATTATAATAACATTTTTCTTTACTTGTAACAAAGTTATCACACAAATATCAGTTTGGATATTTTGTATCCCCCTGTTAAATTCACTTACTCTTTGACATGGTTTCTCCCTTATACTGTTAATCCCATTCAGTGAATTTTTTTGTCTGGAGAGTGAAATATGTGAGACATATGAGTGAGATTTATGTTTTCTCTATGATTTTTCTGTAAACCTACAGAAAAAAGAAAATGTATTAAAGAGAGAATTGCTGATCTCCACTTTTGTTCTTTTTAAAGAGGGTTTTGGGTGGTGTACTTTCCTTGCATTTCCATATGAGTTTTAGGATCGACTAGTCAAATTCCTACAAAAAAATCAGCTGGGATTTTAATAGAAAGTGCATTAAATCTGTAGTTTAACTTGGGAAGTTTTACCATTTTAATATGTCTCCTGATGCTTTTCTATTTATTTAGATTATTTAAAGTTATTTCAACAATATTGTAATTTTCAGAATATATTTTGTACATTTTTGTTAAATATATTACTAAATATTTTTATATTATCGCAAATGGACTTTTTTTCTTAATTTCATTTTTTGAATTTTTAAAGTCTTTTTTCTCTGTGTTTTTCAGATTGGATATTTTGTATTCCCTTAGTGTCTAGTTTACTTACCCTTTGTCATGGTATCTCCCTTATGCTATTAATCCCATTCAGTGAAATTTTTTTGTCTGACATCTTGTGTTTTTCAATGGTAGCATTTCTGTTCTTCTAAATAATTTTATTGTCATATTTTGCATATTATATAATTCACCCTTTTCAAGTATAAAATTCAATTTGCTTCATTTCTTTAATGTTTAATTTTAATAATTTCAAGTTTATTGGACAGTTGCAAAACTAAATACAAACCCCATGCAGAGCACTCCACTATAGCCCAATACCCAAATCCACCAATTTTAACATTTTACTACCTTTAATGTATCATTCTGTAATTGTTCCTATCTATCTACCTTCTGGACATTTGAGAGTAGATTGCACACATTGCATCCTTGAATTCAATACTCTCATGTACATTTCTTACAAAGGCTATATACTTATGTAATCACCTTAAGTGCAGTTATTAAGTTCAGGAAGTTGAACATTGATATAAAGCTTATATTTTATATTCCAATTTTTTTCTTATGCCCCAGTTATGTTCTTTTTAGCCTTTCTCCTCTAGTTAGATCCCATCCAGTATAATTTGTTGTATTTATTTGTCATTATCTCTTTCGTTTATCTTTCTTCTTTTTTCAATTGTGGAAACATACATACAGTATCAATTTTACTATTTCAACCCCTCCCAAGCATATTATTAAGTGAGAATAATCATATTTACAATGTTGCACCCCATCTATTATTAAAAATTTTCCCTTCTTCCAAATTCTACAGTAATTTTGCATTAACTCCCCCAGTGCCCCACCTCCTGCCGTAACCTGTACTCTACTTTCTATTTGTATGAGTTTGTATGTTCTGTGATTTTTTTCTTTCTGGTTACCATGAGGCCTAAATTATTATTATTTTTTAATTTATAAGAGAATTTCATTAATGTATTTTATTTTTTAGTGTAATAAAATAGATATTCAATGTCTCATTTCAGTTATATAACCTTTTTTGAGTATCTCTAACTGTTGGATTCCAGTTGAAGCAGACCGTATAGGATATATGGATATCTCTGAAGCACCTTATGCAACTTTTAAGCTCCACAAGTGAACACTAGAACTCCACAAATTATTTTTAAAAACATTGCCTGCAACTGTTATCCATTAACAGTGGACCTTTATTTTTACCAACTCAAATAAATATAGACATTGCACTTAAAAAATTTTGTAAATTAATACTTTTTATTTCTTTTCCAGAATTTTCTTAGAGATGTTATGGGCTTATAGAACAATCATGCATAAAATACAATTCCCATATACCACCTATTAACACCTTGCATATTGTGGTACATTTGTTAACAATTGATGGAAGCATGTTTTTATAATTCTATAAACTATAGTACATGGTTTAATTTAGGGCACACTGTGTTGTTCAGGTCCATGGATTTTTTTCTTTTAATTTTTTTCTAGTAACATATATATAACCTAAAATTTCCCCTTTTAAAGCCACTTTCGAATATATAATTCAGTGCTGTTATTTGCATTCACAATGTTGTGCTGCCATTACCAACATTCATTACCAAAGCTTTTCCATCATCCCAAATAGAGATTTTGACTTAAAATATTCAGGGCTTAAATTTAATATCCTAAATCTATAACAACCTCATTTGCTTTGATAACAACTCAATTTTAGTAGCATATATAAACTATGTTCTTATCCCTTCTGTTCCCCCACCTTTTCACAAATTACATATTTAGTCCAAAACCACTAGTTTATCATTACATTTTATGCATTTGCTTTTTTAGATCCTGTAGGAAGTAAAAAGAGTTACAGATCAAAAATATAATAGTACTGGTATTTATATTGACTCATGTTATTATCTTTACCAGAGATCTTTATTTCTTTGCATGATTCCAGTCTGTTGTCCTTTCTTTTCAACCTTCGCTCTTTTTATCATTTCTTTTATGGCCAGTCTTGTAGGCTGGTAACCCAGCCCCTCAGCTTTTAAATGTCTTAATCTCTTCCTCATTTTTTTTCTCTCCTCTATTTTTTTTTTTCCATCTACCCAATTTATTTTACCCTTTCTCTCCCCTATTATTTATTTAGTTTTTTATCCATGTTTTTTTAAATTCATCTGTCCATACCCTGAATAAAGGAGCAGCAGACACAAGGTTTTCACAATCATGCAATCACATTGTAAATGTTATACCCATATACATTCATCTTCAAGAATCAAGGCTACTGGAACACAGCTTTACAGTTTCAGGTACTTTCTTCCACCCACTCCAATACACCATAAACTAAAAAGGGATGTCTATATAGTACATAAGAATAACCTCCAGGATAACCTCTCGACTCTGTTTGAAATCTCTCAGCCACTGACATTTTATTTTGTCTAATTTCTCTTTTCCCCTTTTTGGTTAAGAAGACTTTCTCAGTTGCTTGATGATGGGTCCTAGCTCATCCCGGGATTTCTGTCCCATGTTGCCAGGGAGACCCCTAGGAGGGAGGATAGTGAGTTCACTTGCCAAGTTGGCTTAGATTTTCTCCTCTATTTTTTTTTTAACCTTTTTATTATATAATATAACATATATACAAAGCAAAGAAAGAAGAAAGCAAGAGTTTTTAAAGCTCTCTTTAATAAGTAGTTACATGACAGATTCCAGAGTTTGTCATAGGCTACCATACTATCCTCTCAGGTTTTTCCTTCTAGCTGCTCCAGAATATAGTGTCCTTTATTTTTGAGAAACAATTTGCCATATACAGAATTCTTGGTTAGCAGTTTTTTTTACTTTCAGCACTTTAAATACATCTTCCTTTTGTGGAACCACTTTCTTCCCTTTGTGGTTTCTAGTGAGAAATTAGCACATATCCTTATCGAGGCTCTCTTCTATGTGACATGTTTTTCTCTTGTGGCTTTCAGACTTCTGCGTCTTTGGCACAACACGGTGTATAATGGATCTATTTAGGTTTATCCTGTTTGGAATTCATTGAGCACCTTGGTTGTGTATATTCACGTCTTTTATTAAATTTTGGAAGTTTTCAGCCATTATTTCTTTGAATATTCTTTCTGCTCCTTTCTCTGTTTCTTCTAGGACTCTGACAATGCATATATTGATATGCTTTATGGTGTCCCCTAGATTCTTCAGGCTCTGTTCACTTTTCTTCATTTTTTTTTTTTTTGATTCTTGGACTGAATGATTTCAATTGTCTTGTCTTCAGGTTGTCTGATTCTTTTTTCTACCAGCCCCAAACTGCTGTTGAAACCCTCTAGGAAGTTTTCAGTTTCTGTTACTATAGTCTTCAGCTCTGGTTCCTTCTCCTAATTTTTGTCTCTCTACTGATATTCTCTGTTTTCATGATTTCTTTTACTTTTTTCTCCATATTTTTATTATCTCTTTGAACATATTTAGGTCCACTTTTTAAAAAAAATTCTGGGATATCCCAGGTCCAATCCTCTTATTGCTGGTTTCTAATTTTTTTCCCCATAATCAATATTTATTGAGCATTATAGTGTACAATAGAACATACAGAAATTGTCCCTGCTCTTGAAGAGCTTACATTCTAAAAGAAAAAAAATACACTCTTAA
>PVIY010031491.1:6045-29987 GCA_004026745.1 Myrmecophaga tridactyla | reverse complement strand
AAAAAAGGTTATAAAAACCAATAGCCTGCATCATACTCAATGGAGAGAGACTGAAAGCCTTCCCTGTAAGATCAGGTACAAGACAAGGATGCCCACTGTCACCACTATTATTCAACATTGTGCTAGAAGTTCTAGCTAGAGCAATCAGGCAGGACAAAGAAACAAAAGACCTCCAGATTGGAAAAGAAGAATTAAAACTCATTATTTGCAGATGATATGATACTATACTTGGAAGATCCTGAGAAATTTACAGTAAAGTTACTTGAGCTAATAAACAAATTCAGCAAGGTGGTAGGATATAAAATTAATGGGCAAAAAACAGTAACATTTCTATACACAAGCAATGAGCTAGCTTAGGAGTCAGTTAAGGAAAAAGTTCCATTCAAAATAGCAACTAAAAGAATCAAATACTTAGGAATGAACTTAACTAGGGGTGTAAAAGACTTGTACACAGAAAACTACATAACATTGCTAAAAGAAATCAAAGAAGATCTAAATAGGTGGAAAGACATTCCCTGCTCATGGACAGGAAGGCTAAATATAGTTAAGATGTCAGTTCTTCCCAAATTGATCTACAGATTCAACACAGTAGCAGTGAAAATTCCAACAAAATTCCAAATCCTACTTTAAATATTTGGAAAAGCTAACTACCAAGTTCATTTGGAAGGGAAAGAGACCTCAAATAGCTAAAAGCATCCTAAAAAGAACAAAACAGGAGGATTAACACTCCTTGACTTTAAAACCTATTATAAAGCCACAGTGGTCAAAACAGCATGGTACTGGCACACAGACAGAAGCAATGACCAATGGAATCAAATTGAGAGTGCACAAATAGACCACAAAACCTATGGTCAACTGATTTTTGACAAGGCTCCCAAATCCTCTGAACTAGGACAAAATAGTCTTTTTAATAATTGGGCATGGAAGAACTGGATATCAATAGCCAAGAGAATGAAAGAGGACCTCTAACTTACACCCTACACAAAAATTAACTCAAAGTGGATCAAACACCTAAATATAAGAACTAGCACCATAAAGCTTCTAGAAGAAAATGTAGGGAAACATCTTCAAGACCTAGTAATAGGAGGTAGCTTCCTAAACTTTACACCCAAAGCACAAGCAACAAAAGAAAAAATAGATAAATGAGAACTCCTCAAAATCAAATGCTTCTGCACCTCAAAAGACTTTGTCAAAAAGGTGATGAGGTAGCCAACTCAATGGGAGAAAATATTTGTAAATCACATATCAGACAAAGGTTTGATATCCTGTATATACAAAGAAATCATACAACTCAACGACAAAAGAACAATACAATTATAAAATGGGCTAAAGATATGAATAGGCACTTTTTCTGAAGAGCAAATACAGATGGCTCAAAAGCACATGAACAGATGCTCATTTTCACTGGCTATAAGGCAAATGTAGATCAAGACTACAATGAGATACCACCTCACACCTATAAGAATGGCTGCTATTAAACAATCAGAAAACTATAAATGCTGGAGAGTATGTGGAGAAACTGAGACGCTTATGCACTGCTAGTGGGAATGTACAATGGTGCAGCCACTATGTAACACTGTCTGGTGATTCCTTAGAAAACTAAATATCAAGCTGCCCTATGACCCAGCAATGGCACTACTTGGTGTATACCCAGAAAAGCTGAAAGCAACAATACAAACATCTGCACACCAATGTTCACAGCAGCATCATTCATAATCACCAAAAGATGGAAACAAACCAAATGCCCATCAACAGATGAGTGGATCAACAAAATGTGGTATATACATACAATGGAATATTATGCAGCAGTAAGACAAAATGACAAGACGGATGAGCCTTGAGGATATAATGCTGAGTGAAGTCAACCAGACACAAAAGAACAGACACTGTATGATTCCACTTTTATGACCAGCATAAAGGTATAATCACAGACTTATAATATAGAATATAGGGGACTTAGAGATACACAGAAGCTAGAGATGGGTGAACTGTTAGCTAATGAGGTTGAACTCCAATGTAAGGGAATAGATAGGCACGAAGGTGATTCTTTAGTGGGTCTAGAAGTAATATTACCATATTGAAGTTGAACAAGATTGAAAGGGGTTGTATAGACCCATGTGTCCCACTGACTCACACTAGAAATATGAATGAATTCTTGCAAGAATTACTTCAAAGATATGATTCTTGTATAAAGAGTGTTTAAGTTTAGGGTACAGGGGGAAAACTGCTATTGCATGCTATGAGCTATGTTCAAAAGGAAACCATCAGCACTACCACAGCAACAGCAGAGGTAAACAATGGGGTGAGGGACAAGAGTTGAGAGGAGGTTTAGATCTCCTATTTGGTGAGGTATGTTTATTGGTTTTCTCTTGGGAACAACGAAATTATCTAAAACTGAGAATGTTGATGGACCTTGGGCCCTATATATGATGCCTGATGAATGCAGGTGGCTGAAGGATGCACTGACAGGGAGTAGAATGGTGAACGATGGTGCATACTTATGAATGAAGTTTGTGCTGCTACAAAAAGGAACATTGTCACAAGGCATGCAAGGATGGGAATGAACATGTGGGATATTTGGTAAGACAAAATAAACCAGAAACAAAAAAACAACAATAGTATGGTTCACCTTTCAAAAATGCTTATAAGAAAACAGGGACCTAGATTGTAAGCTTTTAGAGCAGACACATTACGTCTGGAGTGGTGATTATTACTTTTGGATTTTGAGAGGCTGTTTTATATATATAACCTGGTATTTAGAGAAGAGAATGAAGCCAAACAGGTTGGGATTAAAGTAATTCAGAACATATGGGTAAGGAAGACAGTGTCTCTATTTTAGAACCATACATCCTCTTTAAGACCAATGGAAGAAAGGTTTATTTGATCTGGAACTGAAATTTTTTGTAGCACATAATCTAATCCAACCTATCTGTATAGCTCATTTGAACAACTGAAACACAGAATGAGAAAGTCCTTTAATCCTATAAAGATCACTGTAATGCCTGGAAACATCCTAGAGTATATTAACCAGATAATCAAAAAGGATTGGCAAAGTCCTTTGAGGGAGGGGAGAAAGACTATGTAACTATTAAACCTCACCATCAGGGAATCCTGATACTGTGTCAAACTTTAGGTACACCCAAATCAATAGGCCATGTCCTCAATCATGAGGCTTACTCTTGTGAAGCTTATGTAGGTAGCATAGAAACTTAGACTACATATAGTCATGTCTAAGAGTTACTTCTGCAGGACCTCTGTTGTTGCTCAGATGTGGCCTCAGTCTCTCTAAGCCCAATTCTGCAAGTGAAATCATTGCCCTGCCCCTATGTGGGACATGACATCCAGGGGTGAAAGTCTCCCTGGTGGTGTGGGGGAGGACTCCCAGGAATGAATCCAGACCTGGCACTGTGGATCGACAATTCCACCCTGACCAAATGGGGGAAAAGAAGTATAATTAATGAAGTATTAGTGGTAGAGAGTTCAAATAGAGTTGAGAGGCCACTCTGGAGGTTGCTCTTATGCAAGCTTCAGTTAGACCTTACTACTTATCATATCCTGCCAATCCCCAACCAGGACCATTCCAGCCAATCCTAAAGAACACCTAGGGCAATTTATAAGATTCCACAAGGGTTCCAGGTACTAGAGTAACTTCCCAGAAACCTACAACCTCCAAATGGGTCCCTGGTCTAGATAAGTCCTGAAGCCTAGCTCAGCCTCTCCAGAACATCAGATAGTTCCATCTCCCTACCCCATATTAGCGACAGACCCTCCAATATAAAAATTTAGAATTGCCGTAGCCCAAACAACCCCAATGAGAGGTATGGAAAGATCAAAGGTGATGATGGAATTATACATAGAAGTTAGGACTTAACAAATGGATATGAATGCTGAATCACTGCATTGATATCTTTTAGTCTCCAGTATTTTAGAGCAGCTAGAAGTAAAACCTGAAATTGTAACCCATGTCAAAGTCTGAAATATGTTCTATAACTAATGTGGTGCTGTGCTTGGAAATTTATAGCTTTTTTGTATATATGTTATTGTTCACAAAAAAAAAAAGAAGGAAAAAAAAGTCGATTGATAAAGTATTTAAACCCTCTAGACTCCTATATTCTGGAGCAGCTAGAAGGAAAATATGAGAGGATCACATGGTAGCCCATGACAAACTCTGGAATCTATCCTGTAACCACTTTTTGAAGAGTGCTTTGAAAACTATTGCATTTTTATTTCTTTGCTTTGTGTATATGTTATACTATATCTTAAAAAAAGTTAAAAAAAAAAAAAAGTTTCTTGTCCTAGATTTGCCTTCCTGGAGCATATAATACCCGGAAGTTTCCTAGGTCAGATAAATCTTGAAACTCAGAGAGAGAGTCCAGCCTCTCCAAGATTATCAATTAATTTCATCCCCCTACCCTTTAGTGTGGACACACTTTCTCAACATGAAAAAGTCTGAATGGGCATTGCCCAAATATCCCTGTAAATTGGGAGGGGAGAAGAAGTAGTTATAACAGAGAAGATTTAACCAATGAGTATGACTGCTGAATCACTATAATAATATTCCTCCTAGCCCCCAGTGTTTTGGAGAAGCTAGAAGGAAAAATCTGAGATAGTAGAATGGCAGCCCATGACAAACTCTGGGATCTGTTCTGTAACTACTTGTAGAAGTGTGCATCGAAAATTATTAGTTTTTTCTTTCTTTGCTTTGTGTATATATTTTACAATAAAAAAACATTTTAATAAACATAGAATGAAATACTGATCCATGCTGCAACATAGATGAGCCCTGAAAATATTATGTTGACTGAAATAAACCATACAAAAGGCCATATATTGTATGATTCCCATTTACATGTAATGTCTAGACTAGGGAAATCCATGGAGAGAGAAAGCAGATTAGTGGATGCCAGAGACTGGGAGTAGAGGGGAGTGGAGAGTGATTGCTAATGGGCAGGGAGTTTCTTTTCCTGATGTTCTAAAATTGATTATGGTGATAGTTGCACAAGTCTGCAAATAGATAAAAACCACCAAAATGTATAGTTTAATTCAGCAAATTATATAGCATGTGAATAATATCTCAATAAAGCAGTTGATTAAAAATAAACCCTCAAGCAATACAGAAAAGTAGAAAGAAAAGAGCAAAGCAAATAAAAACTTCTTCCACAATAATGCATAATGGGTACAAAGTTTTCCTTGGGGTGATGGAAAAGTCCTGCTAATGGTGGTGAGGGTAGTACAACACTTGAATGCAATCAGTTCCACTGAATTGTGGGCTTGAAGATGGCTGAGATGGAAAATTGCGTGTTATATATGTATTTCCACATTTTTTAAAAAAGAGAGGAATTAAAGGGTACATGGATGGTTCAGTGGTAGAATGCTCGCCTTTCACACAGGAGACCCAGGTTCAATTCCTAGACCATGCACCCCCCCCCCAAAAAAAAGATAGAGAGAGAGAGAGAGAGAGAAAGAGAGGGATTAAAGAAGAGGCAGTGACAATTAAATGTAATACATGATCCTGAGCTGGATCTAAAAAAGAGGAGAAAATGCGCAAAAGGACGTGAAAAAAATGGAATATTTTCATTTTTTAAGACTGTAGGCTTTAGGTTAATGTTAAATTTTTTAACTTAATAACTGCATTTCAGGTTGTTATATATGTAAGTGTCCTTTTTCTTAGGAAAAATATATGGAAGTATTAAGTGTTCAAGGAGAATGATGTCTACAACCTACTACCCAGTGTTTAGAATACAGATAGAAAAAAGGGCAGACAGACAGATAATGGAATAGATATATAGGATGGTTCAGCAAATGTGGCAAAATGTATCTGGGTGAGGGGTATGTTGGAGTTCTCTGTATGGGTTGTTTATTATTACTATTATTATTTTCTCTCTTTTTTTTTTTGGGTGTACAGTCCAAGAATCGAACCCAGGTCTCCCGCATGGAAGGCGAATATTCTACCACTGAACCACTCAAGAGTTGTGTATTATTTTTGCAACTATCTTGTAAGTTTGAAAATATTTCAAAATAAAAAGTTAAAAAAAAATAAACAAATAGCAGAGGATAGAAAATGCTAGAGTGCAACTCTGGCAGTAAAAGGAGGTGTTTTTCATGAAATGTGCATTTAGTGTTGTTCCATATCTGCAAATAAACAAATATAATAATTTTTTAAAAAGATACAGTTAAGTAAAATAAAAAGGCAAACAGAGTGGGAGGAAAATATCTGCTAATCATATATGTGGTAAAGGACTTGTATCCAGGATATATGAAGAACCTTACAACTTAATAAGAAAACAACGCAATTATAAAATAGGCAAAAGACTAAAAGAGACGTTTCATCAAGATCTACAAATATTATATAAGCATATGAAAGGATGTTCAAAATCATTAGGTATTAGAGAAATGCAAATAAAACTACAAAGAGGGAACAATGTATACCCACTAGAATGGCTAAAACTGAAGATTACTAATATCAAGTGTGGCAAGGAGATTGAGTAACTGCAACGCTCATGCATTGCTTCTAGGAATATAAAATGGTAGAACAACTTTGGAAAACAGCATGTCAATTTCCTATAAAGTTAATCATGCATATGCCATACAACTCAACAATCTCATCTCTGGTATTTACCTAAGATAAATGATTTTCTACAGTTAGATGAAGACTCCCCTTCACGTATGAATGTTCATAGGAGATCTGTTCATATAATGGCCAATACATGGAAACTAAACCAAATATTCATCGACTCAGGAGTGTGTAAACAAATTGTGGTATATAGAAATAAAAATATGGATGTCTCAAACACATTATACTAAGTGAAAGAAGCTAGACACGAAAGATTATATAATGGGTAATTCCATTCACATGACATTCTGGAAAAGGCAAATCAGAGGACAGAAAACAGAGCAGTGATTGCCACAGGGTGGGCATAGGGGAAAGGAGGGACTAAAAAGGGAACTTTTGGGGATGATGGAAATGTTTTATAACTTCATTGTTATAATGAAGTGATTAGATTATTAGATTATGGTGATTAGACGAGGTTATATATTTGTCAAAAATCCTTGAACTTTTAAAAATGCGTGAATTTTTATTACATATAAAGCAATAAAACTGATTTCAATAAAATGAGCTACCAAACATCAGCATTTGAACAAAGTCCAAAACTTTTATCTACTACTTTAATACTCCTTGCTTTTTGATATGTTTAGTGCTCTAAAATCTTAGACTTCATCTTCTTTGTCAAATTGGCTCATCTATTCCTCTTTCCTCAAATTTGAATGAAGATGGCTGAGAAGCCTCTTAATATTCTTTCTTAGATTCCACCCATTATGCACTGTCCCATGGAGCTTCACTCACTTTCCAGAGACAAGGTGAGATCAATAGCTCTGCCCAAATTCCAGGCCTTCTACAATCCCTTCCTTGGCCAGGCCTTCATGAGGACTTAATGAGGATATCAAGTGCCTGGTTTGCTTACAGACACAGAATGCTGTTCCACTAAAGTTTGTCTCTATTGTTTTAACCTAATTATTCCCCCTGGGATGAAGGGCATTTAAATCTCTGCCATCCCTTGACCCTGTTAGATCCCTTTAGCTCACCTCTGGGGTTTTTGTTATAGACATTTCCATTTCTTCATATAATCTATCTTTGTTTTCCTAGCCTCTTAGCCAAGTTTTTTCGTGTGTTCCTGGACAGAGTGTCCTAAAAGTACAATGGAGGTATTTTCTAAAGAACCTAGACATATGATCTAACAAGAATGATGTATATGTGAGTAAAATGGGTCAGAATCTTTGAAAGCAGGAGTGTCTGCAGCAGCTCAGGCTGCAGCCCTCCCCCGCTCCTGGTGGGGTTTCATTTCCTCCTAGTACCGGGCCCCCAGTGGGCCCCATGAGTCAGACACTGGTGCAGGCAAACTGCCCCAATAAACACACCTTTTTTCCCTCCTGACTTTTGACTTAGTGCTCATGGGTTATTTCTTGGCTACACTTGCATAGGTCTCATTAAACATTAATACTCCTGGGACATTTTAACCTTGTCAGTTTCAGTATTTCAAGGTTTATTCTTCCTATTAAATCACCATTAATTATCTACAAAATTCCTTGAACTCTGTTTTATGTTTCCTTTTGGTTCTCATTTTCCGACATAGGCAAGACTTCCATATTATAGTTACAAACGGCACCAAAGAGCTGCTTAATCCTGATATTAATTAATACACATGTTCATATAAGACCTACCTCTTGCCTCATTACTCCAATTTCTGTCTCATTTTTTGAGCTAGTCTTGCCACGGAGAGCTCTTCTGAGAAAATGTGGCCTTTTCTTCTCTGGTGTTAACACAGAAATGGTGTTATTTTGAAATGTGCAGTGCAAGTCAAACATTCTCCTACTGGTCCTCTTTTGCATATCAAGTGGATGCTATCTTCAGAAGAAAAAGCAAACCTGTGCAGTAAACATTTCCTTCCTAGAAGGTCTAGGCCGTGGGTCACTGTTGTCCATGCTGCCTTGGAAGCTCTCCCCTTCCCTGCAAGGGGACCTTGATGGGCAGGAGTGCTGCTCGGTGGGGCACGGGTCTGGGAGTCAGGCACATCAGGGCTCATGGTGAATGGCCAAATCTCTGAGCCTCAGTTTCCTTCTCTGTCGGATGAGACATCCATCTGTACTTCACAGAGGTGAAGCCAGCATTCCATGAAAGGACACAGGAAAAGCACCTGGCCAGGTGTCTTGCACATGTAGGTAATTCAATAAATGGTTATTTCGAACAAAATAAAAAACAAATAGAAAAATATTAATTCTGCTTCAAAGATCACTCTCCAGAAAGGGTCTCCTTGCCCTGAAAAGGTCCTGGAAACAGAGCCTTATTGCCTGGGGGTTTCTGCAAAGCTGTATGGAGTACTGGGAAGGCAGCCCCTCTGTGACTTAGTCTCACCAGGGTTAGGTTGCTCTAAAAAAAGGGAGCTAGAACAAGCTTTGCTGTAAGGCTCAAATTACTGGAAGTAGGCAGAAATAATTGTAAAACATTATTTTTTCTTAACTGACAAGTCTCTGTCCACCACCTGTTTGTGGCCTCCAGTATCACACTCTTGACAAATACTCCAGCTATTCTGTTAAATCATACACGTTTGAGGACTTAGTCTTGATTACCCATTCTTATCCCACAAAGCTTAGTTTCGCACAGGGAAAAAATAACACTTCCCTTGTATGAACACCATCCTCTTCAAATCTGGCATAACAACCACCAACATTTACATCACTGCACCATCTGCCAAATATAGCTCTAATACTTTACATATATTAACTGATTTAATCCTATTATGTAGGCACATTTATTTCCAACTGACATACATGGAAACTGAGATGCAGAAAGGCTAGGTAACTTACCCAAAGTCAAACTGCTAATGCCTAACAGAGCTGGGATATAATGAATGCAAGTGATCTGACTCCAGACTCCAGAGGTCACTCTAACCTACCAAGTAAACAACTCCCGGCCCCGCCCCCACTACATACTGAAGAATAAAGCAAAGTCAAGGAGTTAGTTATTCGCCCTGAAGTGCAAGAGGTACAAGCAAAGTTTTTTTAAAAAATCACATGTTCATATTGATATGAAATATTGAAAAGCACTAAGCCCCACCCTGCCTGGACCCTCCCCTTGCTTCCTGCTTTCCCTTGGAATCTCAACTCTCAGCCTCCACCACCCTCCATTTAGCCATTGGGTTACCTGCTAGAGGTTTCACTGGATATTCCACTCAACTCTTCTGTTGCTCAAACCAGATTCCCTCCTTTCCTCTCACACCAGTTCTCCTAACTTTCTCTTAACAGAACTACAAATATCCCAAACTGGAAATCTCAAAGCTGCTCAGCCTACTACTACCACCACCTCCACTGCCAGCCCTCTCCCATGGGCACTCCCTGCGCTGTCCTCTGCCCCGACTCCGGTGGTAACCTCACATCCCTTCTCTACACAATTACAATAGCTTTCTAGTTGGTGCTCTCCCTTCCAAGATTTCCACCCACTTCACCCCCCACTTTACCACCTTCCGCCCCCCGACTTCACCACCTTTGCTCAAAAGCAACATCGATCCTCCTGAGGCAGAGCTCAGAACCCTTCAGTGGCTCTTCACTGGCCCTCAGTAAACCCTCATTTCCTCAACCAACTGGTCTCCCCAACCACACCTCCTACCACTGGAATTACAGCCAAACTGATCTGCACGTGCCCCCTCCACTAGTTTTGCTGCCTCCTTTTCTTTACTACCTGGAACACCACATTTACACCTTCCCGCCCTAACCCCACCCCCTGTTAAAATCCCAGGCAGAATGTCCGGCCATCACAAAACCTCCGCTGGTTTATCGTGGCTTAGTGAACTGACAGCATTCGATCCTCAAATTCCTTAAGGGCTAGGGCTAGCGACACTTTCTAACTTCCCCGTTCCCCCATAAGGCAGCATGAGTGGAGAAAACCAACACTAGTTCATCCAGTATTGGGGATTCCTGATCAGCCAATTTATTCTCTCTTTTCTGTTTTGATCACAAAGAAGTAGAGCTTCCAAGTAGATATTTAGTTTAAAGATGCCTCTGCCAACATAAATATAAGATATCCAGGGAGTGATTTATTCCTTATTCAACAAGCCGCACTGTGCACTTACTACAGCTGGTAGAGCTCCGGCCTCGAGAGGGAGACTTCCGGCTCCCCGGTCAGCACCAGCCAGGGCAGACGGCAGCACACGCCTTCAGTGTTCACCCTGCGCTCACCCACACTACAACCGTGAGTCAGACACAAGCTCTGCCCTCAAGTTCAAAGTCTAGCAAGGAAGCTAGAACGCCACAGGAGAAAGAGGTATGTGAAAGGAGCTGTAAAAAAGAGGCAGATGTCTTGATAACATGCTACAACATGGATGAACCCTGAAAACACTACGCTAAGTCAAAGAAGCCAATCACATTCATACGGACTATCCAGGAGACGTAAATATGTAGAAAGTGAATTGGTGATTGCCAGAGGCTGACTGGAGTGGAGACGGGGGCTGACTGCTAAGAGGAGCAGGGCTTCCTTTTGGAACTAGATGGAGGCACTAAGTTGCACAGAACTGTGAATTACTAATGTTGTACACTGTTCATCTTCACACAGTTAATTTTATGTTATATAATCCCTAAAAAACTTCTAAATTAAAAAATTAAATGTTAAGAAAGACACAGCTAAAGTATACTATTATAAAACAATGCATAGCCTGGGTCACGTGCGGAGGGAGTTTAATTTGTGAGTGGTGAGTTAGGGGACAGGAACCTGTATTTTGAAAAAATAAAATAGTTTAAGAAGCGCTCCAGGTGATTCTGTTGCTTAACTTGTTGGGAAACCAATCATATAGGGAAAGGGGTCTTTCAGTTTTATATTGATGCTCCTGAGGAATTACTAAGTCCTGGATTAAAGAGGATTTACTATGCTCTGTATATTATAAAACTAATTTGTTTTCACAGGATTTTCTAGAATAGCTTTCTGCTTAACCTTCATCTATATAGAAAGTTCAATTAACCAGAAAAGCAAAATTTCCAAGGGCTTAAGATTTAACATTTGTACAAACATACCTTTTTTAAAAAAGTATCAAGTGTCCAAATCATACCAAAATAAAAGCAAAACACATAAAAAATAAAGATAATACAAAAAATTCCAACATCACTAAAAGGGAGCCCTTTCCAAGGGCTCTTTAAAATTCTTCATTCTTTTATGTAACTATGAAACCGGTCCCTAAGCAATAATGCTGAACACAAATTTTCTAAGAGCATTATGTTCTTACTCTAGGAGTCAAAGTCTACCTCAGTATAAATATTAAACAATAAGAATGGCCATTTAAAATTGTGGAATAAAGTACATGTTCTACTTTCACACCCGTGTCACCAGCACATGGGCCTGTAAACTGCGGACTGTGTGCATTGGCACCTCAGCAGAAGCTGGGTACCCAGGGGCACGCCGGCCACCTGACGCCATGCCATTCCCACGCGTTAAAACGGTTTTAAGGCATGGCTTTTATATATGCTTGTTTGTAGTTCTAAACTTAATGATGCAAGGAAAACCCTAGCATTGTGATGACCAGAGACACTTTTCCTACCTATATAGTATTTTAGACGTGAAGACCCATCTGCCTTCCCCCGTCTTGTGGCCAGGTACCAGCTGCTGGAATGCAATGTACCAGAAATGGAGTGGCTTTAAAAAGGGAATTTATTAGGTTGTGGGTTTACAGTTCAAGCCATACCAATGTCCAAACTAAGGCATCCAGGATAACTTGATTTAAGAAAGGCCGATGGGTCCGGAACACCTCCGTCAGCTGGGAAGGCACATGGCTGGCATCTGCGGAGGTCTTTGGCTTTTTGTTTCAAACAGCTTTTCTTTCTTCATCTCCAAAGGTCTCTGGCTGTGTTAGGCTGTTTCCAAAATGTTTCCCTCTTAAAAGGCTCCGGTAGGCAGATTAAGACTCACATGAATGGGTAGAGAAACATCTCCATGGAAAGCAGCTAATCAAAAGGTCCCATCCACAACTGGGTGGGTCACTTCTCCATGGAAACAACTTAATCAAAAAGATCCCATCCTGCAATACTGAATCAGGATTAAAGAACATGGCATTTCTGGGGGTTACATGACAGTTTCAAACCAGCACACTACCCTACTGAGGCCCTGACATTCCATGTTAGATTCGAGGGGTGGAGTTTGAGAATCCATCTCTTTATGGCAGGAGCTGCAACGACAAACTGCAAAGGTGAATACACAAAGAGATGGGAACATCTGTGGCCATTTTTGCGACCCACACATCAGGCTTCTTCTATTTTACTGCTAGCATGTGGCTTCCATCCTCAGTGTTCCCTCATGAGAGGCTGTTGGAACTCCAACCATAATGTCTACATCTGAATGAGTAGGAATGAAGAAGAGAGGAGGTATGGAAAAATGGCTCATTTTAGTTGCCCAGCTGCTGTGACAAATACCACACAATGAGTTGGCTTAACAACAGGAATTTATTGACTCTCGGTTTCAGAAGCTGGAAGGCTTGCTTCCTTCTAGGGTTGGTAGTGCTCTGGTGAGCCAGCCATCCTTAGGTTCCCTGGCTTCCCTGTCATATGGCAATGACCTCTCCTTCTCTTCCAGGTCACTGATGACTTCCAGCTTCCAGTCTTCCTCATGACCTTCTCATCATAAAGCCTCCGTAATAGGATTAAGGTCCAATCTCATTCATTGTGTCACATCTTAACTAAAAATGATATTTTCAATAGGTCCTATTTACAATGGGTTCATATCCACAGACATAGATTAAGAATGTTTTTTTTTCCCCCCTGGGGTATATGATTCAACCTATTGAGCCTATTTCCTATTGAGATATGTCTCTTCCAAAATGTACCCACATGTTCCAAACATTTCTGCCTACCTCTCGTTCACTACAACTTAGTCACATGCATAAAAAGATGAGTAGCTTAAGGAGAAAAAGGGGAACGAATATTTGGTGCCAACTAGCAGTTTCTGCCACTGCCACTTTTCATATTTCCTGGCCAACAACCTGCTATCAAGGGTTACTAAAGCCTTCATTCCAGAATGAATCTCTGGAAACATTTTTAATCTTCACATTATAAAGTCCTGAGGAAAGTCACCCCTAGTGCACAGAAACTCTTGGAGAAGCTTAAATCACTGCTTAGATGATATATTAGTACTTCTTTGTTAATCTGAAAATCCCATATGTGAGAAAATGCTGAAATGGGCCTCTCCAAGAGCCTGAGTCTCCAGGAAAACAACAATCTACTGGGTTGGTTTATAGCTTTTTACCTGTAAGAAAACACTATGCTAGCACAGGTCAAAGTTCTAGCCTAAGATACTAAAGCATTAGAGGGGGGTGGGGAAGCAAAGAGCAATGAAAACTGTCCTAGCTCTCTG
The DNA here is from genome assembly GCA_004026745.1 of Myrmecophaga tridactyla. Classification (NCBI taxonomy): domain Eukaryota; kingdom Metazoa; phylum Chordata; class Mammalia; order Pilosa; family Myrmecophagidae; genus Myrmecophaga; species Myrmecophaga tridactyla. Next base: position 16,102 of record PVIY010031491.1, on the reverse strand, counting down.
CCAACCCAAAGGAAAGGACAAAGGGGGAAAAAAATGCAGCTGGAAGAGCCAAACAATAACACATTGGAGGATAGCCTCAAAAACATGGGAACTGGCACACGAGATCACTATTTTGTAAGTCCTACAGAGATTAATTTTGCAAAATCACTCAATAGGTAAGACCTGGTGATTTATTTCAGATTAATTAATCTGAATCGATACTGTTTCTCTCTAAAGAAAATCTACAGGGCTGTATTTAATGGAAAACCATTGCAGAGGTTTTTCTATTTACTATTATAGCAGTTTAATCTATTGATATTTTCAATATTCTTTAGATCATAGATGTATAGTGCTATTTCTGGCAGTAAGAGAAAGCATAATACAGTCAGAATAACACACCCTTTTGAAATAGATTACTTCTTATCAGGTAAAACCCCATGTCTTTTACCTGTGACCTTGGTAAAAGGTCATTATTTAACCTCTCCAAACTGCAGTTACGTTACCTGCAAAATGGGTAAGATAATGCCCACCTTGAGGATTGATATATGAGATAAAGTATATTAAAATTCTGACATACAGATGATGAAGGGTAAATCATCAAATTATTATAAGTACTAAATAAAGAAGGTATTGCAGATATATTAGTGCCTGGAATATAACTGCTATCCAATAAATGTTCATCCCTTTTTATCTTATTCATCTTTATAAAAGGCCATATACTTGTTATCTGGCATGGTTGACTGATATTCTTTTTTGTTTTTCTTTTTTTGGGGGAAGGGGCACTTACTAAACATATTTGTTTTAATGACAGTATCCTTCATATAAATCTGATTATACCTTGAGGGCAGATTGGGGGTGTCTGATTAATTTTTTACTGGTATTGTTTTTTTAATATAACTTTTTTATTGTACAATATTTTGTATATACAAAGCAAAGAAATAAAAAAGCAATAGATCCCAAAGGACCCCTCAACAAGTAGTTACAGGACAGATTCCCGAGTTTGTCAGGAGCTACCATACAATTCTTTCAGATTTTTCCTTCTAGCTGCTCCAGAATATAGGAGGCTAGAAGGCATAAATATTTTTTTTTATCATCACAATTGACTTTTTTTTTCTTTTTTGTGAATAATAACATATATACAAAAAAAGCAGTACATTTCAAAGGACCGCACAACAATTAGTTATTGAACAGATTTCAGAGTTTGATATGGGTTACAATTCCACAATTTTAGGTTTTTACTTCTAGCTGCTCTAAGATATTGGAGACTAAAAGAAATATCAGTTAAATGATTCAGCAATCATATTCATTTGTTGAATCCTATTTTCACTGTATAACTCCACCATCACCTTTGATTTTTCTATTCCTCTCTTTAGGGGTATTTGGGCTATGCCAATTCTAACCTTTTCATGTTGGAAGGGTCTGTCAATAATTTGGGGTAGGGAAATGGAACTATCTGATGCTCTGGAGAGGCTGGGCCCTCTAGGTTTCAGGACTTATCTGGTACTGGTATTCTTTTTAATGAAGTTTAACCTTTTATGCCTAGGAAAAAACACTTTCCTGCATTAGTAAACATTGTATAGTAAAAATCATGTAACTTTTAAGCTTTTCCTAATAAACAAGGTCATCATAATGACATCATCAGTCTATGCTATGGACAGATGTGTACTGTTGGGTGCCCAGAGCTCAATGTGTATCAAACTTCAGGACATACTCTAGCACTTGCTTTCTCGAATAAATACCTCATTTTATTATGATACAGCCACTACAGGGGAAAATGGAACTTGACATCTTTTGCTTTATATTTGCCACGACTTTTGGAGAAATATAGAATGCTAAGGCTGAAAGAAACTTTAGAAATTACAGTTTCAACGTGAAGAAATTAAAGTCTCAAGCCTTTAGTCAAACCAAATGATCTGCCTAAGATCATACAGATCGGAATCATAAGACGAGCAGGGAAAAGAAATCATATTTCCTAGATGACGAGCAGTACAATGGCTTTAGTTCTCTAGAAGTCCTACCTCTGAATAGCACTGTTTAGCATGCTGCCACCAGGGGGCAGCAGGTGTATTAGTCTGCTGGTGTGGAACTCCTGGACTTAAGGCCCCAATAGATTTCCATTATCCTTTCTTTAAAATACATACATTTAAATAGTTATATAAATATTTATACAACTTTATGAAGACAATGTCACCAATCATGAAATTTAAAGTAGATCCATAAATAACAAAAACTCAAAGCCTTGTTCCCAAGGTCTGATGGAGGTAGCATCCTTACTATCCTTCCCTAGTTTTTTATTTATTCCAATCCTAATTGATGTAATGGTCAATTAATATGCTAATTCTATACCAAAAATGACTTGAGCACAGTAATCCATCCAATTTCCTGAACACTCTGAAACAAATCTTCCTTGGAACTGGCCTCTGTGACCTCAGACCAAAACAGCCTCCAAAGCCCATCTGGCTTTTTGTCCTTAATCTTCACTTCTTTGTCAGGCTCAGGTTTTGTGTTTTTTCCCCCTTATCTTCCTATATTAGAAAGGAAATTCTCTCCGTAAGTCTAACCTTTCAGCAACTTTTCAGAAGCAGAAAGAAAGACGTCACAGAGTAAAACCTCTATGGCCATCATTCTTCCAATGAGATGATCGTTATTCTAATTCCCTATTTTTAAAAAGATAATACAAACGTCAAAAAGTTCTAACCATAGCAGCAGAGGGGTACGGCTTGAATTTAAAGACAGGGCGTCCCTCAGCAGCAACCTCGTGCGCCCTAAGACTTCTACAAATTTACCAGTGGGAAGGTGTAAGGGTCAACATGCCAACAACACAAACAGTAGCATTTTGGTAATTGATCCAGTACACAACTCCACACTTTCCAGCCATAGTAACCAGTGGCCCTGGTTCCTTAATCATTCAAAGAGACAGACACATGCTCTTTATCTCACAAGCAAACATCTCAAATGGTTTTCTTCCTTGAGCACAAGATGCTTTACTAATGAAAAAGGTACTGAATTACAAGCTGTTACTTCTGCTTTAGACACATCAGAGCAGTCCATTTTTACACTATCATTCCAAACTATAACAGTACTCACTAGAGTTAAAAGGCATTCACACAAATTACTCTCTGATTAGATCCAGTTTGCTCTCTTATATAATTAACTTTTCATTGGTCAATCTAATCTAGCATAAAACTGATGGCAAAAGCAATTGTGGCACTGTTGGTTTACTGGTGGTAAAATAAGAATTGGACATGCACAAGATGTATATAATGAAATGGATCATTACAAAATGCATTATGTATTCAGATACAGTTCTGTAATCCTTTGCCAAATATGATCTGTCAAATGGTGATATTTAAGAAAGATTCCTATATCTATATGACACTATTTTTCAATACAGAACATTTACTATATTTAAATGTGCAAAATATCAGAAAAGCCAAAATATTTATTTTCATAACAGATATAAAATAAATTTAACTCAGTAATTTACTAAAAATCATTAAAACAATTTTTTATCATACTCAAACATCTGAATCAGATAATTAAACATAAAATAGATATACCTATTAGGATGGGTGAAATTAAAAAAAACTGACAATATCACGTGCTGATAAGGAGGTAGAGCAACTAAAAGGGCAAAACTTATAAGGATGGCATACAGATCAATGGTTTTTAAGAGATGAGTGGTAAGAGGGAGTTCCAGGAAGATGGCAGAATAGGGTAATCAAGTGCAGTACTGCTCCAAGGAAAAGTTAGAGGAGGGACGGGAGGGCAACTGGGATGGGGACTCAAGAGTGCAACTGACCGGGGAGAACCTTCAGCACTACATAAGGTGGTGCTGGTTGCAAAAGCTGAAGAACTGAGAAGCAGAAAACTTGAGCCTAACACGGAAGCCTGGCGCCCACAGGAGTGCATGGATGGGGAGACGGGGGCTAGGAAGTAAGCCAGGCTGCATTCCTTGAACACACTACCCTCATCAGTGCAGCCCCTTGATCCGCGACTCACCCCACACTCCACGTACCTGAACCCCGTCCCCCGTCCCCACTCCCTGTGCTCCAAGTGCCCGCACCCCACCAACCCTCAGTACGCATACCCACACCACCACCCCAAGTGTAGCCCAACCCACCTTTCTTGCACCCTTCTAGCACACTACCTCCCCCTCCCTGTTCCCTGCAGGTTGTCACCAGTGCATAAAGGCTGCGGGCACTAACCTCCATACCCAGGCTACACGCCCCTGCCCATAGTGTCGCACAGCCTCACCCTGCCCCCTCTGAGCTCTGCGCATCAGCTTATGGCACTCCTAAATGCATGCATGTGCGTGCCCCCCAGTCATACTCTTCAGCTCTGGGAACATCTGTTTACGACACTCCTAGACCCGCACATGCACGCGGCCCTCAGTCATGAGAAGGGTCTGACCTGCACAGCCAGGTCACATCTGCCACCAGCCCATGCAGGCATAATGCTGACCTGCTGCCATAGCTCTGCACATGTGCACAAAGGGCCCCGTGCCCTAGACGAGTGTACATCAGGGTTATGCCCCCCAGACCTGTGTACCTGCACAGCTACATCCTCCCTGGCTGCTGGGCCCCCACGTTCACAAGCACCGATGTAACATGCCCAACATGCGCCTATACCTGTGCTGCAATACCTCGCCGCATTGTTGACCCTGTCCTGTACCCTGCATCATAATACTCATCCACCACACAAACACAAGGCTTTAGACTATGGAAGGAAATCAACTCCCAAAGTAAATAAATCAAGATATTTACATGCAATGAAAACAATAGAAGATCATTAAGTATATCAAAATACAGACAGATATAGCCCAGCCTAATGACCAAATTAAAACACCGGAGGAGGCACAGATGTTGGAACAACTAATCAAAGATGTTCATGCAACTCTACTTAATAAAATAAGCGGGATAGCAAATGACATAAAGGAGATCAAGAAGACACTAGAAGAATATAAAGAGGGATTTGAAAGAATAAATAGAAAAACAGCAGATATCACAGAGATTAAAGACTCTGTTGACCAAATAAAAACACATTAGAGACACACAATAGCAGATTTGAAGAGACACAAGAAAGAATAATTGAACTAGCGGACAGGATAACTGATTTTGAACACTCAAAACAGCAAATGGCAAAAAAAGATGGAAAAATTTAAATTGGATTTCAGGGAAATGACAGACAAAACAAAGTGCACAAATATAAGAATCACTGGTGTCCCAGAAGAAGAGAAGAGTAAAGGGCTAGGAAGAGTAGTTGAGGATATAATGGGGGAAAACTTCCCAACCCTTATAAAGGACATAAAGCCAAAGAAGCTCAATGAACTCCAAACAGAATAAATTCAAATAGGCTGTGCTGATTTGAAAGGATGTATGTCCCCTAGAAAAGCCATCTTTTAATCTAAATCTCATTTCATAAAGGCAGAATAATCCCTATTCAATACTGTATGTTTGAAACTATAATTAGTTCATCTCCCTGGAGATGTGATTTAATCAAGAGTAGTTGTTAAACTGGATTAGGTAACGACATGTCTCCACCCATTTGGGTGGGTCTTGATAAGTTTCTGGAGTAATAAAAGAGGAAATATTTTAGAGAATGAAAGAGATTCAGAGAGAGCCAGAGAAGAACGACATAGCCACAAAAGCAGAGAGCCCACTAGCCAGCAACCTTTGGAGATGAAGAAGGAAAACGTCTCCTGGGGAGCTTCATGAAATCGGAAGCCAGAAGAAGCCGTGTTCACCGTATGCCTTCCCAGATGAGAGAGAAACTCTGACTGTGTTCGCCATGTGCCCTTCAACTTGAGAGAGAAACCCTGAAGTCCATCAGCCTTCTTGAACCAAGGTATCTTTCCCTGGATACCTTTGATCGGACAATTCTACAGACTTGTTTTAGTTGGACATTTTCTTGGCCTTAGAACTGTAAACTAGCAACTTATTAAATTCCCCTTTCTAAAAGCCATTCCATTTCTGGTATATTGCATTCCAGCAGCTAGCAAACTAGAATATAGGCCTTTCCCAAAACATACTAATCAGTCTGTCAAATATTGAAGAGAAGCAGAAACACCTGAAAGTAGGAAGAGACAAACAATCTACTACATAAAAGGGAAGAAACCACACAAGACAGTTCAGACTACTCAACTGGTACTACGGAGGTAAAGGAGGCAGTGGTATGATATATTTAAGATCCTGGGAGAGGAAGACTTTCAGCCAAGAATTCTGTATCCAGCCAAACTGTCTTTCAATACTGAGGGAGAGATTAAAATTTTCACAGGCAAACAAATCCTGAAAGAATCTGTCAACAAGAGACAGGCCCTACAAGAAATACTAAAGACATCGGGGCAAGACGGCGGCTTAGTGAGGAGTGGGATTTAGTTTGTCCTCCAGAGCAGCTAGTAAATAGCCAGAAATAGTACAGAACAACTGCTGGGGTCACGTCAGTGACCGGACACACAGAGTACCCCAGTCTGGACCAGCTGGACCGGCTGTGAGCCCCCCAGAACCATGAGTTCCCCAAGCTGTGGCGGCCGGCACCCCTCCCCCACAGACTGCTTCCCAGAAGGGAAAGGAAAGAGACTTTACTAGTAGCAGGGGCTGAGCGCAACAAAGCTCCAATGGCGGAATTAATAAACAAATTCTACTACTAAATTTAGGCCCCCAGCTCAGCTGAACCTCCAGTAAAAGCAGAGGGCGCTGGTTTTTGCCCCACTGCAGAGGGGGCAGGGCTAACAGAAAAAGAAAAAAAAAAAACAGTTTTTTTGGGAGCTAAAAAGGTTTAGGCTCTGCAGGAAAGGAGGGGGCACATAGGACCTGGAGATACACAGAGAAACATACCAACTTAAGCTCTTGATTGGCAAACCCGAGGGATGGGTCCTGCTCTGAAAAAGTTTTTCTTTTTCTCTTTTGTGGCTGTGTTTCTACAGCTTGATTACTCTTTGGATACAGCTGCAAGGCTTCTCAGGCTCTAACTGCCCCAGCATAGGCAGAGTTGAGCTTGTTTGAGAGCTTGTCTGGAGCCTGTGCCTTTCCCAGGAGAGGGATGGGGCCCAACTCAGGTGGAATCCTTCCCTTAAGGAATTCAGACTCCAGGGTCTGGAAAAGTGAAGCAATTAAAGCCAGCCTACAACCTTTCCTCTGTCTCAACCATGACCCCAGCAGGGAGAGGCTGCTAAAGGTAAAGGTACCGAATCACCTTATGCTGGTGGGACCTGCAGGCAGAAAAGCACCACATACTGGGCAGGACAGGAAAAATGCAAACTCCAGAGGCTTCATAGGAAAGTCTTTTAATCTGCTGGGTCTCACCCTCAGGGAAAACTGATGCAGGTGACTCTTTCCTCCTGAGAAGAGACTAGTTTGTTCTGGGAAAATCTGACTGCGGTTTATAATACCTAAGCAGACCCTCCTAAGAGTTGGGGGAAAGGCACCATACAGGCAGGGCAAGAAACAAAAAAACAAGAACTGAAAAATTCTGATCTATTAAACAAAACCTAAGCTAGAGGACTAGAATAAGCTGAACTGAATGTCAAAGAACAGATAGACAACAAAGTCATCCAGCAAGAAAATCCGAGGTAAAAAAAAAAAGTGAAAACAATCTCCAGAATAAACTAATTATATTTTGCCTAGATGCCAGCAAAATATAATGAATAATACTAGGAAAATTGAAGATATGGCCCAGTCAAAGGAACAAACCAACAATTCAAATGAGATACAGGAGTTGAAACAATTAATTCAGAATGTTCGAACACACATGGAAAACCTCATCAAAAATCAAATCAATGAATTGAGGGAGGATATAAAGAAGGCAAGGAATGAACAAAAAGAAAAAATCGAAAGTCTGAAAAAACAAATTACTGAACTTATGGGAATGAAAGGCACAGTAGAAGAGATGAAAAAAAGAATGGAAACCTACAATGTCAGATTTCAAGAGGCAGAAGATAGGATTAGGGAACTGTAGGACGGGACATCTGAAATCCAAAAAGCAAAAGAAAATATAGGGAAAAGAATGGAAAAATATGAGCAGGGACTCAGGGAACTGAAAGACAATATGAAGCGCATGAATATACGTGTTGTGGGTGTCCCAGAAGGAGAAGAGAAGGGAAAAGGAGGTATTCTAGTTTGCTAGCTGCTGGAATGCATTATACCAGTAATGGAATGGCTTCTAAAAAGGGGGATTTAATCAGTTGCTAGTTTACAGTTCCAAGGCTGAGAAAATGTCCCAATTAAAACAAGTCTATACAATTGTCCAATCTAAGGCATCCAGGGAAAGATACCTTGGTCCAAGACGGCCAATGAAGTTCAGGGTTTCTCTCTCAAGTGAGAGGCACATGGAGAACACAGAGTTTCTCTCTCATCTGGAAAGGCACATGGTGAATAGGGTCAGGGTTCCTCTCTCATCTAGAAAGGCACATGGCGAACACAGCATCATCTGCCAGCTTCTTATCCTGGCTTCCTGTTTCATGAAGCTCCCTGGAGGACATTTTCCTTCTTCATCTCCAAAGGTCGCTGGCTTGTGGTCTCTGCTTCTTGTGGCTATGTCATTCTGCTCTGCTCTCTCTGAATCTCCCATTCTCCAAAATGTTTCCTCTTTTATAGGACTCCAATAAACTGATCAAGACCCACCCAAATGGATGGAGACATGTCATCACCTAATCCAGGTTAACAACCACACTTGACTAAATCACATCATCCAGGGAGATGATCTGATTACAGTTTCAAACATACAGTATTGAATAGGGATTATTTTACTTTTATGAAATGGGATTTTGATTAAAACATGGCTTTTCTAGGGGGCATACTTCCTTTCAAACCAGCATAGGAGGAGAAAAACTAATGGAGGAAATTATCACTGAAAATTTCCCAACTCTTATGAAAGACTTAAAATTACAGATCCAAGAAGTGCAGCATATCGAAATAGAATAGACCCAAATAGACATATTCTAAGACACTCACTAATCATAATATCAGATGTCAAAGAGAAAGAGAGAATCCTGAAATCAGGAAGAGAAAAACAATCCATCACATAAAAGGGAAGCCCAATAAGACTATGCATAGATTTCTCAGCAGAAACCAGGGAGGCGAGAAGACAGTGGGATGATATATTTAAATTACTAAAAGAGAAAAACTTCCAACCAAGAATTCTACATCCAGCAAAACCGTCCTTCAAAAAAGAGGGAGAAATTAAAACATTTGCAGACAAAAATTCACTGAGAGAATTTGTGACCAAGAGACCGGCTCTGCAAGAAATACTAAAGGGAGCACAAGAGACAGATACCAAAAGAAGAGAGAGGTGTGGAGAAGAGTATAGAAATGAAGACTAACAGTAAAGGTAAAAAGAAGAAAAATTAAATGACATATAAAATCCAAAAGGCAAAATGGTAGAAGAAAGTACTGCCTGTACAGTAATAACACTAAATGTTAATGGATTAAACTCCCCAATCAAAAGACATAAACTGGCAGAATGGATTAAAAAACAGGACCCATCTATATGCTGTCTACAGGAAATGCATCTTAGACCCAAGGATAAACATAGGTTGAAAGTAAAAGGTTGGGAAAGATATTTCATGCAAACAACAATCAGAAATGAGCAGGAGTAGCTATACTAATACACAACAAATTAGACTTCAAATGTAAAACAGTTAAAAGAGACAAAGAAGGACACTATGTATTAATAAAAGGAACAATTCAATTCAACAAGAAGACATAACAATCATAAACATTTATGCACTGAGTCAGAATGCTCCAAAATACATGAGGCAAACACTGAAAAGAGAGATAGACATATCTATCGTAATAGTTGGAGACTTCAATTCCACACTCTCATCAATGGACAAAACATTTAGACAGAAGATCAATAAAGAAACAGAGAATTTGCATCATACAATAAATGAGTTAGACTTAACAAACATATATAGAACATTACACCCCACAACAGCAGGATACACCTTTTTCTCAAGTGTTCATGGATCATTCTCAAGGATAGACCATATGCTGGGTCACAAAGCAAGTCTCAATAAATTAAAAAAGATTGAAACCATACAAGAAATACTAAAGGGAGTTCTGCCAGTTAAAAAAAAAAA
>PVIY010031490.1:0-29887 GCA_004026745.1 Myrmecophaga tridactyla | reverse complement strand
TCAGTTCTTGTTTTCTTGTTTCTTGTCGTGTTTGTAAGGTGCCTTTTCCCTCCCCACCCTTAGGAGGGTCTACATAGGTATTACTGACACCAGCCGGATTTTCCCGGACTAAGCTGGCCTCCTACCAGGGGGAAGGAGTCACCTGCGTCAGTTTTCCCTGAGGGTGAGACCTGGCAGGTTGAAAGACTTTCCTGTGAAGTCTCTGGGCTCTGTTTTTCTTATCCTGCCCAGTATGTGGCGCTTGTCTGCCTGCGGGTCCCACCAGCAAAAGATGTCATGGCTCTTTTAACTTTGGAAGGCTCTCCCTGCTGAGGGCATGGTCGAGACAGAGGAGAGGTTGTAGGCTGGTTTTAATGGCTTCAGTTTGCCCAGCCCTGGGGTCTGAGTTCCTTGAGAGAGGGATTCCACCTAAGTTGGGCTTCACCCCTCCCCTGGGGAAGGCTTAGGTGGGAGACAGCCCTGAAAGCAGTCTGTTTCTGCCTGTGCGTGGGGCAGTTGCAGCCCGAGAAGTCCCACCGTTGAATCCAGAGGCTGCCAAGTCTCCATAGAGACAGCCACAAAAACCCCTGTTTTGTTCCCTTTCCTCTTTTTCAGTTAGCCCAATAAGCGACTTCTGACTTGCCCAGTTTCACGTGAGCTGGGGGCCTATTTTTAGTAATCAGAATTTGTTTGTTAATGCCACAATTGGCGCTTGGTTGGACTCAGTCCCTGCTACTGTTAGTCTCTTTCCTTTCCCTCTGAGAAGCCGACTATCAGGGAGGTGCGCCGGCCGCCGCGGCTTGGGAAACTTACGGTTCCGGAGACTTGCAGTCGGTCTAGCTGCTCCAGAACTGGGCACGCTGTGTGTCCGGTCACTATCGTGGTTCCGGGAGCTGTTCTGTACTGTTCTGGTTATCTAGTAGTTGTTCTGGAGGACGAACTAAAACGCGCACATTGCTAAGCCGCCATCTTGGCCCGCCCCCTGTTTTTAAATTTTAACATTTATTCCCCTTATTAATTTTTTATTTTTATTTTTATTTTTTATTTTTAATCCATTTTTACTCATCTGTCCATACCTTAGATAAAAGGAGCATCAGACACAAGGTTTCCACAATCACATAGTGATGCCCTGATAAATTTTGCGAAAGCTGTATCATTATATAATCATCTTCAAGAAACATGGCTGCTAGAATACAGCTCTACAGTTTCAGGCACTTCCCTCTAGCCTAATACACCTTAATCTAAAACGGGAATATCTATATAATGCGTAAGAATAACCTCCAGAATAACTTTTTGACTCTATTTGAAATCTCTCAGCCACTGACACTTTATTTTGTCTCATTTCTCTCTTTCCTCTTTCGGTTGAGAAGGTTTTCTCAATCCGTTGATGCTGAGTCCCAGTTCATTCTTGGATCTCTGTCCCACGTTGCCAGGGAGGTTTACACCCCTGGGAATCATGTCCCTCGTAGAGAGAGGGAGAGCAGTGAGTTTGCTTGCTGTGTTGGCTGAGAGAGATAGGCCACATCTGAGCAACAAAAGAGGTTCTCTGGGGGTGACTCTTATAGGCCTAATTTTAAGTAGTCTATCCTTTGCCAGGATAAGTTTCATATGAACAAACACCAAGATTGAGGGCTTGGCCTGTTGATTTGATTGTCCCCATTGCTTGTGAGAATATGAGGAATTCTCCAAATGGAGAAGTTAAATTTCCCCCCTTTCTCACCATTCCCCAAGGGGACTTTGCAAATACTTTTTTTTTTCACTGTTCAGCTTACTCTGAGATTTAGCAGGGTATCACACTGGACAGACCTACAAAACCTCATCCCTATTCAATTTCCTTGTACTTATGGTGTTCACTTAAATTGTCCATGTAAGTTATATTAGGAAATGCACTAGTCAGAGTATAAATTTTGTACCAAATATTTTTTGCTTTACTCTCACAGATAAGTTAAAGTTTTTAAAATATGAATTCCGTCTATTTTCAACACCCTGCAATATTGTCATTCCTTTGTTCTTCCTCATGCAAAAGCATTTTTTAATTTGTGCCTTTAGTCACTATCATTGTTAGGCATTCTTAGATTATGCCATCTCAGTCTTTTTTTCCACATTCAGACACATTCTTATCATATGATATTCCATTCTTGTTATATAATCAATAACTCACACTATCATCACATAGTTGTATATTCATCATCATGATCATTTCTTAGAACATCTGCATCAATTCAGAAAAAGCATTAAAAAGTAGACAGAAAAAAATTCATGCATACCATACCCCTTACCCCTCCCCTCTACCGATCACCAGCATTTCAATCTACTAAATTTATTTTAACATTTGTTCCCCCTATTATTTATTTGTTTTTAATCCATATATTTTACTTGTCCATCGATAAGGTAGGCAAAAGGAGCATCAGACACAAGGCTCTCACAACCACACAGTCACACTGCGACAGCCATATCATCATACAGTTATCTTCAAGAAGCGTGACCACTAGAGCACAGCTCCACATTTTCAGGCAGTTCCTCCAGCCTCTCCATCACATCTTGACTAACAAGGTGATATCTATTTAATGCGTAAGAATAACCTCCAGGATAACCTCTCGACTCTGTTTGGAATCTCTCTGCCACTGACACTTTATTGTGTTTCATTTTGCTCTTCCCCCTTTTGGTCAAAAAGATTTTCTCAATCTCTTGATGCTGAGTTCCAGCTCATTCTAGGATTTCTGTCCCATGTTGCCCGGAAGGTCCACACCCCTGGGAGTCATGTCCCACGTAGAAAGGGGGAGGGCAGTGAGTTTGCTTGCTGTGTCGGCCGAGAGAGAGGGGTCACATCTGAGCAGCAGAAGGGGTTCTCTTGGGGGTGACTGTTAGGCCTAATTTGAAGTAGACTTAGCCTATCCTTTGTGGGATTACGTTTCATATGAACAAACCCCAAGATTGGAGCCTCGGTCTATTGCTTTGGCTGTCCCCACTGCTTGTGAGAATATCAAGAATTCTCCAATGGGGAAGTTGAATTTTCCCCCTTTCTCACCATTCCCCCTAGGGGACTCTGCAAATACTTTTTTATTCACTGTTCAAATCACTCTGGAATTTATCTGGGCATCACTCTGGACAAACCTAGAAAATCTCATGCCCTACGCAATGTACCGAGTACTATGGTGTTTGATTAAGCTGCCCGTATAAATTATATTAGTAAATGCACTAGTCAAAATGCAAATTTTGTACCAAATAAACATTTTTTGCTTGTCTCACACATGCGTTAAAGTTTTAAACTATTAATTACCATCCATTTTCAACACCCTGCATTATTGACATTCCTTTGTTCTTCCTCATGCAGAAACATTTTTAAATTTGCACATTTAGTCACTATCCTAGGCATTCCTAGATTATACCATCTCAGTATTTATCATCTATCTTTCCTTCTGGTTTCATGTGCCCCCAGCCCTCCTTCTGCTATCATTCCCACATTCAGCTTCATTCAGTGTACTAACATTATTGTACTACAATTAGGAAGTATTGTGTTATCCATTTCTGAATTTATACAATCAGTCTGTTGCACAATCTGTATCCCTTCAGTTCCAGTTACCCAGTATCTACCATGTTTCTATCTCCTGATGGCCTTTGTTCTTAACTGAAATTCTCCAAGTTCATTCATTAATGTTAGTTCATCTCCGTCAGACCAATATAGTATTTGTCCCTTTGTTTCTGGCTGATCTCACTCAGCATAATATCCTCCAATGAGAATCTTTTGTAAGAGATTTATCACAAGATGCATGGAAGGTTCTGGAAGTACCTCAGTGCAGATGGGTGTATCTGCCACCATGAATGGCCCTGATCCTGATACTGGCCTTGCTTCCCTGAGACCAGAGCTGCTAAATTCTTAGCAGTACAATCCAGACCCAGACAAGATCTAAAAGATGCCTTAGGTCAGGAGTAGTATAACATAAGTTTAAGAAATATATACATAATGTTCTCCATGTTTACTGTAATTGGATCCTTTGTTTGCGTGTTTCCACTTTTGGAAGAACCCTAATGCAGCTGAAGGACTCTCAAATCAGGAATGACACCGAAAAAAAACCAGACTTTTTCAGCATGTTTTACTATTTTGCTTGGGACCCCAAATTATGCAACTTTATTGTGATCCAAGTTATATTCCTTAACAATTACTGAAACTAAATGCTGTTAAAGTCATGAACAACCTATGACAGTTTTGTTCCTATTTGTATGTCCAGGTTCTAACCTGGCAGATAGAATCTACCTTTCAACATCCTAAGAGATTTATTGACAGTTGAGGCCCTAATAGCTTCGAATTGAAGTCAGTTCCTCATGGATGTAATTTTTAATGCTAAAATATTTGGTAAACAGTAACCCAACTCAACTTCACAAAAAGGAAAAAAGATTCCAAAGAAAATTATAAGGGTATGGGGAAAAAAGTGTTCATGATGCTTCTGTAAGATGGGGGATGGGAGTGCAACCCACTCTTTTCTCTTGAAAACACTACTTAGTTCAACACTCCTGAACCTTAAAGAAATATCATATCTTAACTCCCTGTAACATCTTCCTTAATTCAAATGACTTACTACCTTACAGGTAGTATCTGTCTGTAGTTCCATGTTTTGTTGTTTGGGGGTTTTTTGTTTTTTGTAGGCAGGCACTGGCAGTTAAACCCAGGTTTCCAGCTTGGCAGGCAAGAATTCTGCCTGCGGAGCCACCGTTGTACCACCCCCCCAAAACTTTTTTTTTGGGGGGGAGGGGTGGTGCATGGTCCAGGAATCCAACCTAGGTTTCCTGCATGAAAGGCGAACATTCTACCACTGAACCACTCGTGCACCCCTTGTTTGGGGCTTTTATTAAATATATCCAAAAAAAAGTCCACAGCCCTCTCCTCCAAATGCAATTAGGGGTGGAAACAAAGTGCAAACCCCACACAGCCTGGCAGATCACTAAAGGAAAATTCTCATGAGCACCCTCTGGTGACATCTGAACACAGAAACACGCTGCCTTCCTTACAAATCGGTTAAAAAAAAAAACCCTCCCAATTTCTTATGTACGATATTTAGATGTTAAAATTCAAAATTCTTTCTGTAGTAACCTTGGTAGGTGAATGTACTCTGGCAACTGCTGTCCAGGCTTGCTTTGTGCTAGATGCCTCCGGTTGTAAGAAGAAACGGCAAGGGAGGCTCCCAGATGTCACCCCCACCTTCACGCTCCTCTCAGCCCCATCTCCCGGGCACCCTCTAGCTAGTCTCAGGGGCAAGTCACCGTTAAGTGTACAGTGCCAAGAGGAACTACAGGTTTCTACATTTCATACACGTTCAGGGCCATGCCGTATTGTATGCACAACCTGCTGTACAAGAAATATGAGGAATTTTAAATACATTTTGGTCCCTTTTAATAATTCTTAAATACACAACTTGCTTCATAAAACACAGCTGAAATATTTGCCCTTCTTTGGGGTGGGGTGGGGAGGGACAGCAATGCCTATGTATGTTTTCAGCAGACTTAAACATCTCTCTAGGTAAAAAAGAAATAGAATGATTTTTCAAGTTAAATCAGAGGCCACTGCCTCCTCCAAGTGTGGCTTTCTCTTTCACATTATCTACCATGGCAGGAAAATAATGAAGTCTATATAGGACTTCTCCAATGAAGATATATAAAGTAGCATCTGTAATTTGTAACAGATTTGTAATGAAAATTTAGGTAGTGGAAAAAAACTGGTAACCTAACACAGAAACCGCCCCCTACTCTAATTGTGCTGGCCATACAACTCTAGTATTTCCATATGATCTATAAGAACATCCACGGTACACTGACTCCCAGGCCTAACTGGAAAGAAAAGTGTGTGTCCACTGACTGCTGCATCAGTCACAGGGCTGTGGCCTATGTCCAGTGCAGTCATGGGAAGAAACAGCTCACTAAAAACAAAAAGTCCAAGTTCCTCACTCGCCACTCTCATCAACCTCAAGAAGCTGAAGGATCATCTAAGACATTTTGGATACTTTATGAAGAAATTCCCTTTATACTTATAACTTCAAGATTTTGCATACATTACAATAATGCATTAGTTGTAAAGTATTAGTTGTAAAATACTTTTCCATTCCTTTGAGTTTTGCATATGACAGTTTTGTGTCAGTTGCTGTAGGTAGATTGAGTAACCTTTGTTTTGTGTGTGCTTTTTTCAACATGCATTCAGATATGATTCAGAATAGATTAATACTCCTTTTTTATCATTATAGTTAAGCTAAAAAACAGTATTTTCTGTAAGACCAACCCAGAGATTTCACTGAAGACTACTGGCACTGGGCCTGTTGGGCCAGAACATCATAGTATTTAGCTAAATGTGGAGCATTGAGAAGAGAGTCCTGGTTGGAGGTGTGAAGTCTGAAGCACCAGCTGTGAAACCTCTGTGATGTGACTACACAGCTTCATCCTCAGATCTTTGTAGAGTGATCCCCATCGATGGGGCATGTAGCTGTAGGTAGGTGTTCCTGGGGTCTGGTAGGTGGGCACAGTGGGTGGGTGGGGAGCAACAGGAGTTGGGGAGTGAGCAGTCAGAAGAGTGCTTGCTGACATGGCCATGGTGGTCCCAGCCACCATGCTCCTGGACAGGGGGATAGGCACAGGGTACACTGGCTGGCATGCCATTGGGCTGTACCACGATGATGTGGTGGATGATGTGCAGGGCGTTGCATGCAGGAGCTATGTGTAGTATGTGCCTTGCTGCACATATGGGCTCTGCTGGGGGTAGGCACTTTGCACAGGGCACAGGGCAGTCTGGTAAGAGTTGGGGGAGGAGTATTGTGGCACTGCCCCATGGTGGGGGAACTTTATAAAGGTGTGCCAGGAGTGTAGTCTGGAAGGTAGGGTTTGCTCCCATGTACATGTTAGGAGAATAGGCAGGAGCTGCTGCTCTGTAGCCCATAGGAAAACTACGTGGAAAGTCAGTTCCTTTGGCATTTGCATAGGGGACCCAGAACATGCAGACCTATAAACAGCAATCAGGATTTTAAGAACAGGCTGCAGCAGCGGCCTGGGCCTTGGCAAGGGTGTGCAATGCAGAGGCTGGCTAGCTGCCCAGATAGTTTCTTAACAAGACCCATAGAAAGGAGGAAAAGGGGGGGATGTTGAAAATTTCTCATGTCTCTCCCTAAGTATTGTTTTTAAAGTTTTTAACAGTTTGTGGTTTTTTTTTTAAACTTCTGGATTTTCTGTTGTCAAGGACTGTGTATACACATGCAGTATATTTGTTAGTCCTCCATTATACCATATGAGACATTTTCTTGGCTTGATTAGTCTTGGTTGTGTAAAAGTGAAAGAGTTCTTACATATTCTCATACTCAAAAATGTCACAACAGCATTGTCAACAAGTGGGAGCTTGTTAAAACTGTTGTGTCTCAGGGCCCTCCCTAAACCCACTAAATCAGGTTTACAATTAATAAGAGCCCAGGTGGTTCATTTACATACGGAAAATTTGAAAAGCACTGCTTTAGATTATTGAAACTATCTGAATGCTGTTAATGCTTTGTGTAGTTTAGGTTTTCTTCCAAATACCAGGGGTTTTGACATCTGGGGAGGCTGCTTAGATGTTCCCATTTCACAGAATCAGTATGTGTACAATAAAAAGAATGTTTATATATATGTTTATATTATATATAATGTTTATATATAATATTTGTATATATTTTATATAAAATATAATGTTTATATATTATATATATATCATCTTAGGAATATTGTAAGATCAGTGGATTATCTTCACTTACTGTTCTGATCATGTTATTATCTAGAATATTATAGGAAGAAAGACTGCTTTCTGTGAAATCCATACAGAATCAGAAGTTATTTGTAATTTGTCTCCTTTGCCCCCTCTGTGGATCAGGATTGCATGAGACTTAAAACTAGAGAGAAAGACTAATTCTCAGTCTGGGGTTAAAAGTGAGCCTTCAGAAAAAAGTTGGACCTTTAATAGGATTTGGAGGAGCCTCAGAGATACTGTGATGCAGGACTCTCATTGACCCTTCTAGACTATGGGTAGGGAAGCTCTGTGAGGACGCGATGTATGTGCCTCCGAGAATGGGTCTTGCCTTTTACCACTTTTGCCATTGCATTTGGAGCTCAGTTAGCTGCAGTGGTAGACAGAGTTCATTCTCTTTCACATCTACATTATGCTGTCCTTTTATGAGTAGCTGTATCCACATAAGGTATTGTTTTTCAAGTGATTGATATTACGTATAGACTTACTAAACAATGTGTAGTGTTCATGGATATATGGACTTTTCTTTTTCCCCTCTTTGGTAAAGTTAATAAACAAAAGTTTATTAAGCGTGTATAGACAGACTATATTGAGAGTTCAGTGTAGCACAAGTATATGAATTTCTCTTGACCTTATATTTTACTTTCCCTGATTTAAAGAGAATTCAGTGAGGTTCATTTACATCTAATATTGGGCATTTTAATAGAAGCTGTATAAAATAACTTCATGGTATAGAAGGGTATATAGTGAAAAATGTTTCTCTCCTTTTATCTCCAACTCCCCACTCCACCCTCCCTGTGGACAACCATTCTTTTCTGTATCTTTCCAAAGAGGTTATGCCTTTAGAGGACAGCTGAACCTGTATCTGTTTCTCTCTCCCTCTTCGATATGCAAATTGTAACATTACTACCTTGAATCTTTTTTTTATTTCACTTAACTATACTTGGAGTTTGTTCCACAATAGTTCATTGACGTTTATCTCTTTTCCTGAATTGTTTATTATTGTGGTCTGATTGGTTATTCATTTAAAATTAATATTTGCTTTTGGAGTTAGTTTAGTTTCTAAGTATGTGCTTCACAGTTGGAATGTTTTCTAAGCATGAAAACAAGTGACAAGAAAAAATAGGTAACATTTCAAGGTTAGGATCCTCATGAAACTTGAAATTTCTGGGCTTATACCCTGAATGTATCCCTGCATCTGTGGTGTATTCCTGTGCCAACAAACAATATATGAATAAATACAGATATTCAAGGGCTGATTCCTATTTTGAGGGTGTTGTAGAGATTATGAAGTTTTATAATAACATTTTAGAGTTGTAATTTATAATCTATGTTGATTTGTAGTTGGCCAATGAAGTTAAATACTGAATGTCTTTTAAAGGGAAATTTGAGATATTTTCCATATCTGAAACATCCTACAGAAACATTTTTGCTCACTTTAAAAATTGTGAGTTTGACACGAGACACAAACTACTGTAAAGCTTACTTAATACATCAACACAGTTTATGTTGTTAATTTTATTAGGTGTGTAAATAAGTAGTAGTAGTTCCATAGGTGAATGTTTTTATTTTCAGAAGATGCATGCTGAAATAATTGGGGTTGATGTTTCATAATGTCTGCAACTTTCAAATGATTGAGCAAAAAAACAAAAATTACAGGTTGCAAATAGGACAGTATGTTAATTGTCCACATTTTGAAATACCTTATTGTGTGTTTGAAAATTTCCATGATAAAAGCTGTGTGTATGGGGGGAGTTAGTATAATTTTCATAATTTGACTGCTGATGCACTCTTGAGTGCATGGGCTGAGAATCGAACCTGGGTCTTCTGCATGGCAGTGAGCATTCTACACTGAATCATCTGTGCACCCCTGATACTTTTTAAATTGCAAGCAGATAAACTTTTTGATGAATTTTTTTTGAAGGCATTCTTACTGTTTGATACTTCAGTGATTGAAGCTACTTCCATGAAGTTTATCTGTTAGGAAGATATTGAAATAAAATGAAAGAAGTAAATTGCTTTTAAAATGAAGGCACAAAAATGGTACATTTTATTAAGAAGTGAAGTTTTGAGCATCAGGCTACTATTATGTATTTTTTTCCTTAGTATATAAATACAGGATCATTACTAATATGTGGTAATTTGTTTAGTAAATAAAAAATTTTCGGACTGAGTGGCATTTTCTCGATTATTGAAAAAAATTTTTTTTTGGTGGCCAGGAAAAGATTTTCTGGTTGGACTTTTGGTAAAATTAGAGATTTTTTTTATTACATTCAGTTTTTATCTACTCTGCTTTTTGTTTAGAAGGGAAAATACAGCAAAATTTCCCATCTTCTTTAATATGGAGAGAGGAAGGTTGTGGTAGCAGTTATATTCCCAAATTAGTGAATAGAAGAAAAGAATTCAGCTCAATAAGTGATTTACAGAACTGTAATGATAATCTTTTGATTCTGAATTACAGCTGGAAACTATTACTTTTATTACTTTATCATACATCGTAGTAATAAATGGAAGGGATGAGATGTGGTAAACTTGTGAGAGAGAGAGAAAGTGTGTATGTTTGTGTGTGTGGTTTTCTGTAGGGAATAGCATTGAGGAGTTCATAGCTGTCAAAAGTTGCTTAAATTGTCCCATATTTGATTTTGAGGTACTCTTATTTTTCTGCCTTGATTTGTACTTTATTGCCAACTAAATAATTTCAAAGCAGTGTTGTTTTCTAACGGAGAGCATGGTTAGTGTGCTTTGTTCCTATGGAGCAGAATGTCAAGTTGGTAATATAAATTAAATATTTATAAGATCATATTCATGTTAGTCAATTTCTAGGAATAACACAGCCTTTTTTCTTCTTTTGTAGCATAAGCAGTACTATAATGGATGTAGACAGCACAATTTCCAGTGGGCGTTCAACTCCAGCAATGATGAATGGACAAGGAAGCACTACTTCTTCAAGCAAAAATATTGCCTATAATTGTTGTTGGGACCAGTGCCAGGCTTGCTTCAACTCTAGTCCAGATCTGGCAGATCACATCCGTTCCATACATGTAGATGGTCAGCGAGGAGGGGTTGGTTTTGTCATTTATGTTTTTTACTCACTATTTATATTAGTTTAATTCATTTATAATTGTTAGTTAGACTTTTTTTACTGAAAATAATTTGGGATTATTTTTACATAGGCTTTTTTTTCAAATTAGTTTTTTCTTGTAATTACTTTCCACATACTTGATAGAATCAAGTGAAAATAGGGCATATTATATATTGAATTTTAATTTGCTCATCGATACGATATTTTGAAGAAATTACATATGTTCTCTAATAATATAGTGGGAATGGGAAAATCATAAATGATTATAATATTTTCAGGGTTCTAATGTTCTGAATTGAGAATATTTAGGAATTGGTATTATCTGGATTTCTCTTGTTAGAATGATCCTAAATTATCCTTGATGCTAAAATTATCTGGTACGAGGATTGGTATATGCAACCCTAGTAAATGACAGCCCTCAGTCATTATTTGTGAGTAAGAATTGTACTTCTTTCCTAGTTCTTGTCAGAGCTCGTTTAGATAGAAAGTTCTGATTAGTATTGACTTCAACCCTCTCAGGAACACATTTAATTCTGTGTCAATTTGCATGACTTTTATTGGGTAGTAAATAAAGAGCTGTGCAAATTAGGTGAGGCAAGGTGAAATACATTTTTTCACTTCTACCTAGTTTTGGCTTAAATAGTTTACCACTCTTAATACATATTCCAGAAATTAATGTCATACTCTAAGTAAAGATATCTTACTAGATCACACAGTAATCTTGTCAGCCTGCCATCTCTATTGAGGTAAACTATTAAAACTGGTTAAAAATCATGGTTTAAGTAGGTTTGAATTAGTGGGCGAGTAACTGTTTCCAAGATTGTAGTGATGTTTAAATTATAGAGTTGATTTTTTTTTTTTGAACACATGGTTGTATAAGTGCCCCTCACATTTTAGCCAAGGGTGTTATATTTGAAATTTCTTGTAAGAAGTATTTGTTCCTGTCACAGTATGTTGTAGTATGTCAGCAATCTTTTGATTATGTAAACTTGATAGGTAAACATTCTCTTATTGATTTAATATCTGTGGTGTCTTAGAGGCCAGCAAAATGTGGTTCTTCCTGATGATTTATTAAGGAACTGAGTCCATCATATCATATTTTTCTGCAAAACCCAGTTCAGTGATTAAGCTACTTTGATAACTCAGCTCCCTCCATTCTACCTCACCCTAACCCCATCACATTTTTCACTGTGAACTATGTTACTAAACTGTTTTCTGGCCATTAAAGAGTGCCTTTTACAAGCCAGTGATTGATGTTGCTTGGCATATACCACCAAGGTAGTCTTTTGAGCAAGGCATGATTTTTTTTGTCATATGACTTAGCAACTATATATAGTGTCGTGGGCTATGTAGAAGATTACTCTACTTATCTTAGGTGTGGGAGAAGTTCACACATCTAAGACTTGGGTCCTGCAAATTGAATTGGTACATAACTTTATGAGAATGTTCTGAGTCCTTTATTTATAGGAAGAAAATGCAGTTGTACCCTAAATTTAAAAAATTAAATGCATCAGTAATCACTGCAACTACACATACCTTATTGATATTATAGGACTAGACATAAATTGTGATACTTCTGCCATATTTTTGATCTTGTTGAAATGAAAATCTCCTATATTATTTCTGAAACCCTTATTCATAAAATTACTTTATTATAAGTAATGAGAGTCTCTGACTAACTTCAAGGGTGATGCTGTTTTAATCACAGAATGGAATCTTGTTCTTTGAAGGCTACTGATTACTGAACTATGAAGGTAAATTATCACAGAAGTGCAGAAAATACATCTCAGTTATTTCTATATACCAGTCATTGGTATATAGATCACATTTTCTCAATAATAAATCATGAATGAGAATTTGGAAACTTGGTACCACAATATCAGAGAAGAAATCATGTTCTGCTTTGTCCTTCAGTGTTGGAATAGAATGATTGTTGGTTGGAATATCTGATATTGATGTCATAATTAATTTTTTAGATTTCTTATTTCACTTCTTTCTATCTTGAGTGATAAACTGTTATAATGCAACAGCCACAAATGAGAATAAGTTGGTAACCCTAGAAGATTCCATGCTTGTAATTGTTGAAAGATGACAATTTTACTGAAGCATAAGTTAGAAAGTCCTGAATATTATATTAATTCCTATTGTTCTTGTCCCACTTTAATCCTCATCCTGGAAAAAACAAACAAAATGACCATATAACAGCTCAGAAACTTCTTTTCCTCTCTTTAATTTATGTTGCCATGCCATGTGGACTTCATGTTTGGAGAGGGAAATCAAACAGAACTTAGGTGTTCTTGATGATTTGTATGTCAACGTGGGTGGATACTGATTCTATATTAAAAATAAAAGTTAATCATTTAACAGCAGATTATGAATATAAGTTTTTTTTTGTTTTTTAATCGTGGGAGTGGTTTTTTCTGTTTACAATAGAACAGGCAAGACAATTCAACCTTATTTGTTAGGTATAATATAGAATACTTTTGGGTCAATTATTCTGTGCATGACTGGGTTTCAGAATTTGGTTCTGAACTATTAATCAAATTTCAAATCCCAGAATTCTCTTAGTGTATACCCAGGTCTTGGCTGGTGGGGTACTTTGTTTTTTAGCATTTTAGTGATTCACAGTAAGATAAGTTAGTGTTCTGTTTTAACTATTTCTCATATTAAAAACAGTTGGCAGAAATAAATCTGTTCAGGTTCAATATACAGGAGATATTTTATGTGCCATTTCATTACGTTTCCTTGCATGCATGTTCTTTGGTGTTCTTTTTGGTGGTGGAGCATTCGGAAAATATTTTGCAAGGATGTTAAGACTTGGATGAAACCACTCACCTTTATTTGTTTTATACAGTGGTATTTGTAGACTCTCAGGGTGAGATCGAATACTGGTAGAATGCGGGATCAGCCATAGGTGGTCACTTATAAATTTTAATTGCCAGTCTGGCATTTCATTTTCTAAATACAACATGAAATCAGTTTTATCTTTTATAATGAATGGGAAATATTTTATTATTGTGATTTGGATGTTTTATTAAATATCTTTGACCTCTGTTTTATTAAATATCTGGAAGCAGAGGTAATCCAAAAATGTTAATATTTAACGTGGCAATAAATTGTATCTGTTGTATTTAGAGTGATTTGAGCCAAAATAGTTGGATATAAAAATATTTTACTTCTCTTATGTATCTCCACATCTTGTTTTTTCTCAGAAATATTAGAGCTTGATGGGACCAGGAGATTATCCATCCAAACTCTTCCCTGATTTTCGCTGTCTCTTACTTTTATGTAACTTTTTGTGTCATTTTACTATAAAAGGAATCTGATTCCTCAGTGTGGCTAGGCATTTTTTTTGCATGTAAGTTGGACTGCTTACTTGTTGTGTATTTAGAATATACGTGGCTGATTTTAATTTACTAATATTTGAATTCACTTATGAGTACTTAGCCTCTCAGATTACACATTATATTTTATGGTGGATTTTTCTTTTATTTCCAGAAATTTTAGATGGATTCATTTGTATATTTCATGTGTGAGATGTTAATGACCAGATAGGTGTAGGTGTCATTTATCTTTTCTGTCACATGAGTGCACTGGTATGTTTGTTCAAGAAAATTGAGTGGAGATTGACTACTCTTGGTTCCCAGGTTTGAGTCAGCTTTCTTCAATTTGGGCATTTTGGAGATGATCCCTGAAGGGGGGAAAGTTGATCTATTCTGACAGAAAAGTCCAAACTTCCCAATAACATTGAAATTTTGGGTCTCCAACATCTTAGATGTTAGATCATTTTAAATTTGAAGATTCTTTGGTAGTCCTGAAATATTCTTTTACTGATTTAGCTTGTGTTTGTGATTTTTTTTCCTTGACACCGGCAGAAAAATATGATGGGAATATTTAGAGAAGGGGGTTTTCAGTGTCTCATGAGTCCACATTTTCTGATAACTAGTCTTTCTGAGAGAATGTATCATCTTATATTTTTATAGTGTTTTGGAGTTGTCAAATGTATGCTTGTAATATCTGTTTGATGAGGAAGGAACTAGAGATTTATTGTGACTCATCCAAGTTTTTACAGCTACAAAGTGAGAACTGGATAGAATTCAGGTCATTTATTCTTGTTGTGTTTCTGTTATATCTAATATGACCTAATACAACCTATCTCTATTGTGAGAGACTAGATTGGGGGACCTCTGTGTCTCAGTATTCTAAATTAAAATTGTTAGGTATAATTCATTTTAAAGTAGTATAGAAGAATCATGATAGATATGTTTTTTAACATCCTCTGTCCAAATTTGGTTGACTCTTATGGAGTTTTTACAATAGAAAAGAATAGGATATAAAAATGTTTTTCATATGGTTATGCATTAAAATATCTCAGGTTTGAAGAAAGAACCTTTTGTTGGATTTTGGATTACATCTTTTATTAAATGGGTTCCTAGTAAGGGTTAGGGAAGGACATTAGCTTTTGAGTAGTTCTGTGGTTTTTGTGTATCCTTGGTGTGGATTTTTAGGGCCCATTTTGTGTATCACTTCAACACTTGTGTAAGTTTTATGCTTTTTTTCATTCCAGAATTATTGTCTAAAATGAAAGGATAAGACATTATGCTTTCATACACAAATATTAAATCTAAATATAGCTAATCATAGTTGGCTTTGGTCTCTGCACTTAGTTCATTTCCTATAAAATTACTTGTTTGAAAATTACAGTTTTTCTTTGAAATCCTAAAGATGTTACCTAATAGTGTTATCAGATATTATTCCATCTAGGCTTTAGACTATGTCTACTCACAAATAATGTTTTATCTGATGAAATTACAGTATCTGCCATTGCCTCCAAAACATCTTTAGTTATAGCAAAAAATAATTAGAAGTCAAAGATTATCGTTTCCCCAAATGGAGTGGTTGAGTAATGGTAGGTGTAGGGGTGGTATTTATCTGGAACAAGCCTAATCCCACCTTTTCTTTGATTTGAGAGTAACTCAGAGATAGGGATCACATAAGAGTTACACCAACAGAATTCTTCATTGTTACACAGATTCTTAAAAAAAATGATGCTAGTTGTGTTCCTAGCTACTTTCTTTAAAAAACTTTTGTTGTTTGAATTGTGAGAGAATTTTAAACCAATCTCCAATTTGTCTTTATTACTTAAATTGAAACTTTAAGACTCTGACTTAAAGTCTAGTATTTTTGAATCAGGAAATTAATAGATGGCATTGATTATCTACATGTGATTATCAAACAATATTGGATTAATTTCCATAGCATATGGGTTTAGCTTTAAAAAATTTTTTTAAATGCAAGTTTATTGAAATATATATTCACATACCATATACTCATACAAATTGTATAATCAGTGGTTCACAGTGTCATCATATTGCTGTGCATTTGTCATCGCAATAGATTTTTGAAATTTGCATTATTCCAAAAAGAAATAATAATATGAAAAAGAACATCCAAAACATCCCTCCCCCCTTCCCATTATTTATTTAGTCTTTTTTCTTTTTTTCTTTTTTCTGACTCGTCTGTCCATACACTGGTTAAAGGGAGTTTCAGTCAGAAGATTTTCATAGTCACACAGTCACACCTTAAAAGCTGTAAGTTAAACATTCATCAAGAATCAAGGCTATTAGATTACATGCAGTTCAACAGTTTCAGACATTTCCCTCTAGCTACTCCAGTGCACCAAAAACTGAAAAGTGGTATCTGTATGCTGCTTAAGAATAACTTTCAGAATGACCTCTTAAGTCTATTTGAAATCTCTCAGACACTGAAACTTTATTTTGTTTCATTTCTCTCCCTACTTTTGGTAAAAAAGACTTTCTCACTCCCATGATGCCAGGGCAAGGCTCATCCCTGGGAGTAGTGTCCCACATTGCCGGGGAGATGTACCTTGGAAGTCGTGTCCCATGTAGGGGGTAGGGCAGTGAGTTCACCTGAGGAGTTGGCTTAGAGAGAGAGAGAGGTCACATCTGAGCAACAAAAGAGGTTCTCTGGATGCGACTTATGCAATTATAAGTAGGCTTAGCTTCTCTTCTACAGGTATAAGTTTCGTAAGGGCAAGCCCCAAAGTGCAAGGGCCTGGCCTGTCAAATTGGCAGTTCCCAATGCTTGTGAGAATATCAAGTCTTTGCCAATTGGGGAAATGTAATATTTCCACCTTTTCCCCCAGTCCCTCAAGGTGACTTTGCAAATACTTTTAATCTTTTGCCCACATTACTCTGGGATGTATTGGGGCATCCTACCAACCTATGCAAACCAGCAAGATCTCACTCCCTATTCAAGGTTCCATGTAATTATGGTGTTTGAATAAACTGACCATATAAATTAGATTAGATAGTATGCTACATAAGATGTAGATTTTGCACAAAACAAACAGCTCTTCCTTTGGTCTCGCACAGAAGTTGAAGTTTTAAAATATAACCAATATCATCCTTTACCCTTTAGTTTGCTTTACCCTAGTCCTACCCAGATCAGCTTCATTCATAACCTTAACTGAAGTTGAAGTATTTTTTCGGTGTTTTTAACTGATTCTGTATGGGGTAATACTGACTTTCATAGCTGCAGTACTCTAGTTCTGAGTCTCAGGTGTCACACAAAAACCTGATGTGCAGGGAATGACCAGCTTGTATACAAAGAGCTCAGCATCTCACACTTTAAAAATAAGTTACAACTTTGTAATAGATGTGACTGCTCTAAGAGTTTACAATGTAGAAAAATTTGCAACACACCTTCACCTGATAACCTGTGATCTTGAATTCACTTCTCAGAGTTTGCACATTATAGTTAGTCCATATTAGTAAGGTGTAATAATATTTGTCTTTTCATTCTGGCGTATTTTATTCAACATATTGTCCTCAAGGTTCATTCACCTAATTGCATGCCTCATGACCTACAAATGTTCTTAAACAAGTATGCAAAGATCTCCATTTAAGCATTCTCACTGCAGCACTGTTTGAAAATAGCAGAAGATTAGCAACCTCATGTCCTTCAATCAAGAACCAATGAAATGGGCGGCTGCCGTGGCTCAGCAGGCAGAGCTCCGACCTGCCGACCTGCCGTGCTGGAGGTCTGGAGTTCGATCCCTGGTGCCTCCTGCCCATATGCAAATTAAAAAAAAAAAAAGTGACTCAAAAAAAAAGAACCAATGAAATAATGGAAAATAAATCAATAGACTACCATGCAGACATCAAAAATAATAAAATACATTGATGTGTACTGATTTGGAAAGATCTAGCATATATTAAGTAAAAAAAAAAAGCACAGTGCCTGATATACATGGTATGACTCGAACTGTGTACACATATTGTATTTACTTTATATGTATTAAATTACAACATTTTATGCTATATAATTTGTACATGAAACTGTATTCCATGTTTTATATATTATATAATTGTAATTTATACTATATAATATACAATATATTATAGGTATTGTAGAATTTATAGTATATACAGTATATCCACAGATATTTATTTGTTGTGGAATTATTACCATGGCTACCCAAGCAAGCATGGAAGTGAAAATTTTACTTTAAATGTTATACCTTTCCATACTTTTTTAAGTTTACTTTTTTCAGTAAATCTTAGTATCTTTCCATTAGTTTAAGAGCAGTATCTGTGGCTATTATATTTTAAATCACACTCTGTTGTACTTGTTAGGCACTTAAAAAGTGTGAACAAATGGGGTGGCCAATGAATGGAGGAATAAATAGATATAGGCATTAATTGGAATAACATCTAGTTTTAAAGGCATGAAAAGGTTTCTGGAATGTGCAGGAAGCTGAGATGAGGTTTCTGGCTGTTTCCAGGGATGGCAGTATTGGCCATATAGCAAAAGGCTGATTTCTGCTATGAGAAATCAGTACACATATCTGGCCAGAGAGAAGTCCCTGAGTTTGATCATAAGTTTGCCCCAAACATCTTTCCTTTTCCAACCTCAACAACAAGGGCCAGAATCTCTGACGTTCACTCCCACCCCTTCCCTTGGGAAGAACTCCAGAGTGAGAGGAGTCTTTACTTCAAGAGGAAGAAGTACAAGAAGAAAAGAGAACAATTCCTAGGTATTTATTACAGTCTGTATGCTTCTTCCTTTGCATTCACTCTGCCACATACATACATATACACAAACACTAAAGAGAGCCCTGGTGAGTGGCTCAAGTTCAGAGATCACAAGCCCATAAGTAGGAAGTCTGAAGCCCCACACAGTCGATTCCTTCCCCATCCTACCATCTGACACAGCAGCCTTAGGCAGGTACCTGTTGTATCTGTGCTGTCAGAATCATCGTCCAGGTCATCCATGGCAGGTGGAGGTCCCTTGGCACTGACTTTCTTCAAAAGCTCTGTAATGTTCCCCCTGAGCCAGTTCCACTTCATTCCCTTTCCAGCAGACAGCCACATTGGCTTGATACCCTCCTTGGTGAGCCGGGGCCAGCCCACCTCCTTCCACTTCCTCATAAAGCAAGTAATAGAGCAGCTGGAGCGCTTGTCCTGGAAGTCCGTGCCATGTCCCTCTGCCTGGCAGCGTTGGAGTCTGTGGCAGGGAACGATTCTGGGGCCGTCCCCAGCAGTGCCTCTCCTTATAAGATTGGAGGAAGGGTTGAGAGGAAGAGGGAGCGTGGGTCCTAGGTATAGCTTTTTAATGTTTTTTCTTTTTCCTGTTTCCCTCTTTTCCTGGTTTCATTTAGAAAGTAACTTTTAACTGTGGGAACCTCAGGTATCATTTTATGAACATGTGCTAAGGTAGGGAATTTTAAGTGTTAAGGAGGAAATGTTATGATTTCTTACACCTTCTTAACTAAAAGGAGCTAACAAATCTGTAGTGGAATTAAGATATGTGATAGTATTCTCTAAACAGTCATGTCAAATGGCAGTGGGGTGATGCAAGATGGTTTTGGTTTTGAGTAAAAATTGATCTCAAGTTTGCATATAGACTGTTGATTTTTCTGGTTGTTTTTTTTTGTTTTGTTTTGTTTTACTCTTACTTTGAGACTGCTTAAAGAATGTTTACTTGGGCGGCTGCCGTGGCTCAGCAGGCAGAGCTCCAACCTGCCGTGTTGGAGGTCTGGAGTTCGATCCCTGGTGCCTCCTGCCCATATGCAAATTAAAAAAAAAAAAAAGAATGTTTACTTAATTCTGCATCTTTGTTCATTATAGTGTTCAATGTTGCTCTATTTATAATTGCTTTTACCTTATAAAGGATTTACTTTTTTAAATCTTAAATTATTTATAGACCTTATGTAGGTCTATAAATAATTCTTTTTTGGTAGTGATTGCAATAGATCTGCGTTTATTTGATCGATATTGGGGAACAATTTTCAATATTCAGTTTGGAAATATAATCAGTTAGGAAATTGGTGTCTTACTACTAGGAAGATTAGATAGTTAATTTTGGCACATTTCAAACCTTTTAGTCATATTCAGTTGCCTGAACCCAAGAATTTGAATCATTCTTAATAGTATCTCGTGCTCACTGCTTTTGCAAATGTATCAGTTGAATATTTTCTTTATTGTGAAAAATAACATATATGTAAAAAGTACACTGCAACAATTAGTTGTAGAACAGATTTCAGAGTTGGGTATGGATTACAGTTCCAAAATTTTTAGGTTTTTCCTTCTAGCTGCTGTAAGACGCTGGAGACAAAAAAACATCAATATGATGATTTCAACAGTCAAACTCATTTGTTAAATCCTATATTCTCTGTTATAACTCCACTTTCTTCTTTGATCTTTCTCCCAGTCTTTAGGGGTATTTGGGCTATGCCCATTCTAATTTTTTCATGTTAAAAAGGGCTATTGATAATTTGGGATAAGGAGATGGAATTAGTTGATGTTTTGGAGAGACTGGCCCCTCTGGGTTTCTGGTTTATCTGGCCTAGGAACCCACATGTTTTCTTTTATAATCAAGATAATTGGAAATAATTTTAATGAATAGCCCAGTGTGAGAATAAGTAGGTGTGTGCATATAAGAATAGGGGAAAGTTAACAGCAGAAAATTATAATTTGTTTTTCTTTGGAGATGCAAATATCATTGTCCAGTAATGATCACTTATTGATTCTTTTTTTATTAATTTTCATGGTTTCTTTATATAGCTTTATATTTTTTTATATTATTTTGTTATCCAGGGAATAAAAAAAAACAGTGAATAGTGGTTCATATTCCCAGTTTCTGGCGATGTATTGTTAATATTTTGTCTGTTTCCTTCTGAATAGCATTTTGTGATTGTTGTACTGTGCAAGTCCCTGCCCCTGTGTTAGTTTCTTATTAAGGGAATGGACAGCAGACTTAAGGGGAAGGGGTAAACTTCCTCATACTGAAAAGTTCTGTATTGATAATCTTGTAGTTAAACTTTCTGAATCACTTTTCTGTTTAGCTAGAATTGTCCTTAATCAAGTTATTTTATTTTAGTGGATATCTTAGTTGCGTAGGAAATGTTATGAAGGGATCTTGTCAGTGATTTGTGCAGAGAATTCTGCAGCATCAAATTTTGAGTGGAAATTTGTTCTTCAAGCAACTAATTCTGAAATATCTGGTTATTGAAGCGATTTATACCCATAGAGAATCAAACTTGATTGCTTTTTTTTGTTTTATACCTGGGCAGGCACTGGGAATTGAACCCTGGTCCTCTGGCATGGCAGGCAAGCGTTCTTGCCGCTGAGCCACTGTGGCCCGCCCCAAACTTGATTGCTTTTAATAGTTGGTAGTGAGTCTTTATATTCATTATGGCAGAAATAAATATTTCCCATACATTTTTCAAAATATCTTTGATATGTAAATTTTTAATTAGTTAGCAGGAGTAAAAAATGGGACTGTTTGAGAAAGGCAGTCAATAAACTTTGGCAAGTCCTCTCTGTAATTTCTTTGTAAGAATCCTTTGAAAAAGATTTTCAAAGTATGTATTTTATAGATACATATATATTCCCTGTTACTTTTTTTTTTTTAGTTATCGATGTTAATTCACGTCTGGTTTGTTTGGTTCCTAACATTGAATGGCTCTTTGTCAACTGAAGACCTTCAGTATATTCATTTGAATTTACTTATGTTCATTTGAATTTACAAGGGATCAGACTTTTTTGAAATAAGTGATGAAAATTAATATGACTTTTCTTTTTACAGGTATTTGTTTGCTTATGGAAAGGTTGTAAAGTATACAATACTCCATCAACCAGTCAAAGTTGGTTACAGAGGCATATGCTGACACACAGTGGAGATAAACCTTTCAAGGTAAGTGTGTATATGAGGTTTTTATCTATTAAACCCAATTTAAGCTGAGATGTTTCTTAATGGGCATACTTTTGCCTTCTTCAATTTTTTGAAATGAGCCATTTGTTTTATTATTCCAGTAGATGCACGTTAGTTCAAAAGTGGGAGAGGTAGGATAATTAAGTTTGTTCCAATTTGAAGAGAATTAAAAACTCACTGTTAGGTTAGGGTTTTGAAAGTAGCTAGTGAGTACACTAAATGATGCTGATAGGAGTTATGGGTTGTTTACAGGTTTCTGATATTACCGATCAGGCTGCCCTGTGAACATTCTTCTGATTGTGTTTTTAAGTACACATGTACTCATTTCTCAGGGCTATTTCCTTATGAGTGGAATTGCTGAACGAAAGAATAGAGAGTATGTTTAGCTTTAGAAACCATCAAATTGTTCTGTAAGTTGGCTGTGTCAGTTTATATTACCACCAATAATGAATGAAAGCTCCGTTTGTTCTCTATCTTGATATTGTCAGTCTCTTTAATTTTAGCTATTCCAGTATATGTGGAGTGGAATCTCATTGTGAATTTAATTTTTATGCACTTGATGAGTAATGATTTTGAGCATATTTCCGGAAGCTTATGGCTATTTGAATATTTTATTTTGGGTAAACTACCTGTTTAAATCTTGGCCCATTGTTTTACTGTGTGGTTTGTCTTATTTTTGAGTATAGAAATTCTTAGTATATTTTGGATATGAATCTTTTGCCAGATATATGTACTGCAAATACCTTCTCCCAATCTGTCCATGGTGATCCTTTTTCTCTTCCCTAATGGAGTCTTTTGAAGAATAGTTTTAAATTTCGATGAAATCTAATTTGTCAACTTTTTCTCTTATGGCTGGTACTTTTGTATTCTGTTTAAAATATCTTTGTGTACCCTAAATATATTAAGTTGAAGAAGGTCTTAAAGAAAAGCCAGAAGTTTTGTCCTGTGGGATTGGGGGGATTATTTCAAATATTATGTTTCTATTTATTTTAGTAGTAGTATTATTTTGCGTGTTTCTATTGATAAATCTTCACACACCTACATTCCATGCACGGTGCACAATCAGTGTCTCACAGTTTCATCACATAGTTGTGTATGCATCATCATGATCAGTTTTTAGAACATTTCATCACTCCAGAAAAAGAAGTAACAAGGGAAAAAACCTCATACTTATCATATTTCTTACCCCTTCCTCTCATTGCCCACTAGTATTTCAATCTTCACAAGTTTTTACCCTTTATCCTCCCCTATTATTTATTTATTTATTTTTGACTTATCTATCTATGGACAGATAAAAGGAGCATCAGACACAAGTTTTTTGCAATCACATGGTCACATTGTAAAAGCTATATGTTTATACAGTTATCGTACTGGAACATGGTTCCAACTGTTTCAGTTATTTCCCTCTAGCAATTAATTGTCATTGCCTTTTTTTTTTTTTTCTTTTTTTTCATTTTTGCGTGGGCAGGCACCAGGAATTGAACCTGGTTTCTGGCATGGCAGGCGAGAACTCTGTGTCATTGCCTTTTTAGTTGTTGTGTTGATAATATGTGTACAAGATAAACTCTGCCATCTCATCCACTGCCAAGCATGCTTTTCAGTGAGAGTAATCACAGTCACAATGCTGTGCTACCCTCATCACCGTCTGTTACCAGAAATTTTCCATCACTCCAGAAGAAGCCTACACCTGTTATATGTGAACACCCTGCCCCTGCTAACCTGCACTGTGCTTTCTGTCTCTGTGCATTTGCACATTCTAGCTATTGCATATGACTGGAATCATATATGTCCCTTAGTGTGTGATTTATTTCACTCAACATGATGTCTTCAAGGTTCATCCATAAAGTGCCATGTATAAGAGTGTTACTTCTTTTTATGACTGAGTTATATTTATGTATTTTCAGCATTTTGTTGATCCTTTCAGCTGTTGATGGATACGTGGGTTGTTTCTCCCTTTGGCAGTTGTGGCAATATTTCTGGCCGATGAGATCTTACTTTTATTAACATACACTTTTTTTCTCTAGGCTTCCCTCATACTTTAGTTGTGTGTTCCTCTCCCCTTCCCCTTCTACATTCCTAAACTCATTCGTGAGCAGTGCTCCTTTATAGTCTGCATTGCTGGCTTCTGTTCTTCCATAGTTCTAGACTTTCCCTTGGTGTTCTTATCCAGCCCTTTGAATTTTTTTTTTTTTTCCACATGACTTTCCAGTGAAATGTAATGAGGTTTATTCATTGCTGTTTAATGATACTCTCATTTCATGTTCTTTACAAGCTCTTTTCCTTTCTTGATTGAGGTGTTCAGCTCAGAAATGGCAGTAGCTATCATTTCCTCTTCAAAAGGGGTGATTTTTTTGATACCCAGGTTCTCTCCATGCCTTTTTTCCCTAGCAGTAATGGTGTAGAGAAGCAGGGACAGTCCGTTTCTTGCAGTTTCACGAAGGACCATTCAGCAATGCCTTCCTTTCCATTCATTGCATCCACCAGGGAAAAGACAAACCGGGCACGAGCATATGCCATGGACAGAGTGGCACAACCGACTCCGGCTTTAGCCTTGATCACCTCTGTGCCAGCCTCCTGGATCCACGCAGCGAGGGTGACCACCTGGTCCTGGAGAAAGTTCTGTTTGGGAGTGCACTGAGAGATAAAGGGGATGATAGTCTTCCCAGCATGGCCACCAATGACAGGAACATTGGTGGGGGCTGGATCCAAATATTTCAGTTCTGCAACAAAAGCATTGACTCTGAAAAAGCCAAGGGCAGTCACATCAAACATTTTATAGGGTTTGTATACTCATGTTTCTTGTAGACTTCTGCTGTGATTGGGATGTTGGAGTTAACCAGATTTGCAGGGCAACGCAGGGTACAGGCTGCTGTGAGGGTGGCCACAATTGTGGCATTTGTGTTGAACAGGTCATCCCGTGTGATACCTGGTTTCCTTGAGAATCTTGCTGGAATAACCACCACATCACAGCCTTTCAAGCAATTTGGCAGCTGTTCTGGTCCGAGGTAGATTTTCAGAGTTGCTCTGGTCTCAATGTGGCTGGCTCAGGTCAGCGGCCACTCGTTTAGATATCGTAGAGTCAGGTTGCTCACCAAGGGGCTGTTCTTCAGGAGGAGGTAAAGGGACTACCTGATTCCTCTGGAAGCTCCCTGTGTGGCTGCTTTAGCATGGCTCTGTGCTGAGGTGCTGAAGCTGCAGCAGGGAACGGTGCCAACAGGCCGACAAGGGCAGAGAGCATGGCTGTGCAGGTGGGCATGGGTTAGTGGGCAAGGCAGGTGAGTGATAGGCAGGTTGCCCTTAGATTTTAAATATTACTTATATTCTGATCACACCCAAATGTATATATTGAGACCTAATTTTTCCTCTTGGATTTTAGGGTAAGATATTTAGCTTGAATGTCTTACAGTATCTCAGTGTAACCTTTACTCCCCAGTTCATCTTCTGTGGTCTACCAGCCATTCTACTATTTGAAATCCTTAGTAACTCCCCACCCCCTACAGATTAAAATCAAATGATACATAAGGTCTTCAAATCTAATATTTAACTATTTTCTCAGTCTCATTTCCTCATAGGAAATTGTATTCCAGCTTTACTGAGCAACTAGTAGTTCTCAAGTGAATTACATTTTGTTGCTCATTGGGCTTTTTTTTTTTTTCTGTTCTTTTATATGTTTTACTCACAACCCAATAGAATATCCTTCATCTCTTTCTACAGTATTGTTTTTTATCTTTTTATTAACAGAGCTGTCTATGCCTCCAGATTCTAATCCCCCCAAATTCTTTGATCTCTGTCATAAACAAGAGAAACTGTTACTAAGGTATAGGAAAACAGAGATAGATGGGCTGAGTCCTTGAAGCTCAACATGAAGCATGACTTTGTCTAAGATACTTGCTTTATTGCCTGAAATCCCACATCCCAAATGACATTAAATAATTCCATGGATTTTCATTTTCCAAGCTTTGATCTAGTGTGCCCAGACATGCATATTCACTGCTGAGCTGACCAATGAGTGTTGTGACATGGCACCTGTGATCATTCTAAACCAAAAATGGAAGCCTAAGGATTCCTACCATTTCCTTTACTAGTTCATTGTGACTTGAAAAATAAATTAAGGGAGAACTATTCAAACACTATACCTGAACACTTGTTTTTATATTCTAAAATAGCCTAATGGAAGTTGACATAGTTCAACCTTGTGAATGTTGAAAGATGGAGAAATATCCAAGTGTTTGCTAGAAAAGAGAAAATCCTCACTAATTCAAGGCCCTTTGACAAGACCTTCAATTTAGGGGATCATCCCACCATAGTCAGTTTACATTACATGGTTGGTTTAAGAAGTACCGACACAGAAAAACAAAAGGACCATGGAGAGAACAGATGCAATAACTGATGGGCTCTCACACAAGTTAGCTTGCTGTCTAATGTTCTTTTGAAGGTATTTATAAAATATTTAGAACTCTCACTTCCTTTGCAGATGGAGTAGGTCACCTCAGGTTTAAAAATGAAAGTAAAAGGATCTGGCAACATCGTAAGCTTTTTGAAAGTCTTTTTTTTTTTCCCTCCAAAGGTCTAAAGAGAAATTTAAACCAATCATGCCTATGGTTAGATGGACAAATTTTAAGTAATTCTAAGAAAGTCCTTCATTATTAGTTTTTATTTTGCTTTACTAGAACACATTCCCCTTGGGAAATCACTGACTTTAGGATTATTCAGTTAGAAGTTCTCCTACAGTCAAGTTTTCTATAAGAAGAGAAGCAGGTTTAGCTACTGAAATATAAGGAACCTTCAGTGGCACCCAGGCAGAAAGGAAGAAGACAGTCTCTTGTGTTTGAAAAGTTATTAGTCTTAAATGAAAGAGATTACCTTCCAGAAACAGAAGTAAAGGCTGACTAGGTCAAGTCAGAACCCAGGATTGAGGTTTCCAAGGCCCTTTTTATTTGGAGAAGGTCACCTTTATTGCATAAGATTTCATAATATGTACTAACAAAAATGAGATCAGTTTCTAAAACTTAGGAAAAATCATAAAAAGATGTACTTTTTATATATTGAACATAAGTTAAAAGAATTTATAAAATGGTCACCTTTCTTAACAAAATAAATGCAGACTAGATTATGAATGCACCTCCAGATTTAAATTAAGTTCTTTTTGTTTTGTTTTCCAATAATAAATAAAATTTGTTCTTAAGTTTTGAGTCCACTTGTGTCTCAGCAGGACTCAGAAATTATTGGGTTTTCTTCCTTTGGTTGCTCCTTTGCAAAGATGTCACCAATTTCACTGGCCCATCACGGTTTAAGTGATCTTTTCGGGATGGCATCCACTTGTTAATTCGGTCCAGACCTTGGGCGTCTTCAAAACTCCAGATCTTGTGCTGAAGTGAAAACCCTCTTATGGCTGTTTTTTTTTAAACATGGGCAGGCACTGGGAATCGAACCCGGGCATGGCAGGCGAGAATTCTGCCACTGAGCCACTGTGGCCCGCTCGGGTTTTTTTTTTTTTTTAACCTTTTCCCTTTGGAATGATTTTAGATTCACAGCAGAGTTGTGGAGATAGTACAGAGAGTTCCTGTGTATCCTCACCTAGCTTGTTTTCCCTGATGTTGTCATCTTACATTACTGTGGCACATTTGTCACAACTAAGAAATCAACATTTCTACCTGGAATTTTTATTTTCTCCTTTAGATCACCTACATACTACCATAACATCCATGAGACTGGTGCTTTCTATTCTGTTCCAATATCAACTTGTAGGTCTTCATAGCACTATACTGTACATTGGTGTACTGTTTACAATAAAATTTTTCTCTCTCAGTACAATATATTTAAAATTTATCTTTGTATACCTAAATATAATCCTTGGAATATCTATGGAATAACATAGCTGAATGAGGTTTTAGATACTTATAGGTTTGCTTGTCCATAGGATCTGTTCAACTGAGTATGAATGGTCAAGTATTATACTGTAATGTTTCTGAAAATAATTATTTTCTTTTAGTGTATAATGCTACATTCTTTTTTTTTTTAAATAAAAACAATAATTTTCAAAGCACATTTCAACAAGTAGTTACAGAACAGATTTCAGAGTTTCCAATGGGTTACTCTTTCGCAATTAATGTTACATTCTTGATATAAAAAATCTTTTTTGGTTTTTTTTGGAGATTGTATTTTTCGTTTTGATTTAATTTTATTTTTGACTATGTTGAATATTTGCATAATTTCAAAAGTTAAAACTATATACTGTGGTATGTTTAGACAAGTTAAAAAAAATTTTTATTAATCTTTAAATGTTTAAGAAAAATATGACAACAAAGAAACACAAACATTCTTAACATATGATCATTCCATTCTACATATATCATCAGTAGTTCACAATATCACATATTTGCATATTCATCATCATCATCATTTCTTAGAACATTTGCATCAATTCAGAAAAAGAAATAAAAAGACAACAGAAAAAAATTCATACATACCGTACTCCTTACCCCTCCCTTTCTTTTTTATTATTCAGCATAATGTTTTTTATTAATTTTTAAATTAAAAAAAATTTACAAGGAAGAAATACAAGCATTCTTAACATATTATCATTACATTGTACATATATAATCAGTAATTCACAATATCAACATGTAGTTGCATATTCATCATCATGATCATTTCTTAGAACATTTGCATTTATTCATAAAAAGAAATAAAAAGACAACAGAAAAATAAAAACAGAAGAAAAATTATACATACCCATCCCTTTCATTGATCACTAACATTTCAAACTAAATTTATTTTAACATTTGTTCCCCCTATTATTTATTTTTATTCCATATGTTCTACTCGTCTGTTGACAAGGTAGAAAAAAGGAGCATCAGACACAAGGTTTTCATAATCACACAGTCACATTGTGAAAGCTATATCATTATACAATCATCTTCAAGAAACATGGCTACTGGAACACATCTCTACATTTTCAGGCAGTTCCCTCCAGCCTCTCCATTACATCTTGGATAACAAGGTGATATCTACTAAATGTGTAAGAATAACCTCCAGGATAACCTCTCGACTCTGTTTGGAATCTCTCAGCCATTGCCACTTTGTCTCATTTCAGTCTTCCCCCTTTTCGTCGAGAAGGTTTTTTCAATTCCTTGATGCTGGGTCTCAGCTCATTCTAGGGTTTTTCTCAATTCTTTGATGCTAAGTCTCAGTTCATTCTAGGATTTCTGTCCCACGTTGCCATCTAGGTCCACACCCCTGGGAGTCATGTGCACGTAGACAGGGGAGGGTGGTGAGTTTACTTGTTGTTTTGGCTGGAGAGAGAGGCCACATCTGAGCAACAGAAGAGGTTCTCTTGGGGGTGACTCTTAGGCCTAATTTTAAGTAGGTTTAACCTATCCTTTGTGGGGTTAAGTTTCATATGAACAAACCCTAAGACTGGGGGCTCAGCCTATAGCTTTGGTTGTCCACACTGCTTGTGAGAATATCAAGAATTCAACTTGGAGAGGTTGAATTTTCCCCCGTTCTCGCCATTCCCCGAAGGGAACTTTGCAAATACTTTTCCACTCACTGATCAGATCACTCTGGGATTCATCGGGGCATCACTCTGGACAAACCAACAAAATCTCATGTCCTACCCAAGGTTCCATGTACTTAGGTTGTTCAACCAACTATCAACATAAGTTATATTAGGAAATGCACTAGTCAAAATATAAATTTTATACCAAATGTACATTTTTTTGCTTTAGTCTCACACATAAGTTGAAATTTTAAAATATTAATTACCGTCTATTTTCAGCACCCAGCAGTAATGACATTCCTTTGTTTTTCCTCAGGCAAAAACATTTTTTTTTTTT